>QNTS01002813.1:236343-252743 GCA_003317085.1 Hucho hucho | reverse complement strand
TACGTCCTGTTCTGGCTCCACGCATCAGGCCTCCAGTGCGTCGTCCCAGCCCGGTACGTCCTGTTCCGGCTCCACGCATCAGGCCTCCAGTGCGTCGTCCCAGCCCGGTACGTCCTGTTCCGGCTCCACGCATCAGGCCTCCAGTGCGTCGTCCCAGCCCGGTACGTCCTGTTCCGGCTCCACGCATCAGGCCTCCAGTGCGTCGTCCCAGCCCGGTACGTCCTGTTCCGGCTCCACGCATCAGGCCTCCAGTGCGTCGTCCCAGCCCGGTACGTCCTGTTCCGGCTCCATGCATCAGGCCTCCAGTGCGCCTTCTCAGTCCGGTGGGACCTACGCCAGCTCCACGCACTCGGAGTCCAGTGCGCCTCCCCAGCCCAGTACGTCCAGTACCAGCTCCCCGCACTCGCCCAGAGGTATGTGAGACCAGTCCGGTGAGATCTACGCCGGCTCCACGTACCAGGCGTCCAGTGCGCATCACCAGCCCGGTGCGTCCAGTACCAGCTCCCCGCACTCGCCCAGAGGTGCGTGAGACCAGTCCGGTGAGACCTACACCGGTTCCAAGTAACAGACCCGCAGTGCGCCTCTCCAGCCCAGTACGTCCAGTACCAGCTCCCCGCACTCACCCAGAGGTGCGCGAGATCAGTCCAGTGACTCCTGTTCCGGCTCCACGCACCAGGATGCCAGTGCGCCTCCCCAGTCCAGTGACTCCTGTTCCGGCTCCACGCACCAGGAGTCCAGTGCGCTGTCTCAGCCCGGTGAATCCAATGCCGGCTCCACACACCGGGCCTCCAGTGCGCCTTCTCAGGCCGGTACGTCCGGCACCGGAGCCGCCACAGACACCAACATGCCCACCCGACCCCCCCACCCCATTGAGTTTTGGTTTGCGGCCGGAGTCCGCACCTTGTGGGGGGGGTACTGTCACGTCCTGGCCATAGAGAGCCCTCTGGGTTCTCTATGGGGTTTTGGGCCAGGACGTGACCAGGGTTGTTTAGGTGTGTCTATGTTTGGATTTGAGTTGGTTCCCAATTAGAGGCAGCTGGTTGTCGTTGCCTCTAATTGGGAATCCTATATAGTTTGTTTTCTCCCCACCTGTGGGTGTGGGTTATTATTTGAATGTGTTTCTGTTAGTGCTTGTGCGCTACACATTGACGTTACGATCTGGTGTTTTTTTTTTTTTTTTTTGATGGTTTCACTTTTGATTAAAATTGTGGAACCCTACACTCGCTGCACCTTGGTCTGTTCTTCCACAAGCTCGTGACAGTGTGTATATTCGTTATGTATCTTATTTATCACACGCTCACAGCATACAGAGACTTTGCGCAGAACATCTGTCAGACAGCATGGGAGCTGCTACTACAGCATCTCAAACAGCAAATGCATAGGCAACGGTAAGCAGGCTTCACCAGCGCGTCTCACACCACTTTGCAATGAGCTGGAAGCGGTATGCATTTTGAAAACGTATACTTAATTGTTGGAAGCCTGAACTTTTACTACATATTATGAGGTTAAGACTCATATTATGACTTCAAAGTATCCTAGCCAAAATCAGACCATATCCGTGTCCAGTAGCCAAAGGCACAATCTGAGTCATATTAGCAACCCATGCTAGTTGATGCATCTTAGATCGCCCCTCTTTCTACATTCCTGACATTTTCATCTCTTTCACATGACAAGTGTTTTCCAGCTAATTGCAGTAAGGAACGAACATTCGCTGCACCTATAATGTGAAGAAATAATAGTTTATCAACATTTTAAGCTAAACGTTCTGATCTGTTGGGGGTGGCAGGTAGCCTAGTGGTTAGAGCGTTGGGCCAGTAACCAAAAGGTTGCTGGATTGAATCACTGAGCTGACAAGGTAAAAGTCTGTCGTTCTGCAGCTGAACAAGGCAGTTAACCCACTGTTTCCCAGTAGGCCATCATTGTAAATAATAATTTGTTCTTAACTGACTTGCCTATTTAAATAAAAATAAAAAGACATTGCTTTTCAATATAAATTGTTTTAATGTAGCCTAGGTCTACTGGTTGTATGAATTTGGGATCTATCGTCCCACAACTGTCCCAGAGTGTTTGGAATCTCTTTCTCGACAAGCTGAACAATAGAATAGGTCAACTTTTGTACTATGGGGGGATAGTAGATTGACATAGGCTAGTGCTTTGGCTGTTCGTTACTCGTCTTGTTGGCTGAGGAAAAGGACATGTGGACTGTTATTCTAACATCTTCAAAATTAAAATGCTGCCGGTCAAATGTCCGGTGCCAACGGAAACTATGACACACACACACACACACACACACTGACACACACACACACACTGACCAGGATGGTGGTAACTATGTAGGTCCTGTTCTGTAGGCCGTAGCTGCTGTCGTTGCTTCCTCTCATGAAGGTGGCTGTGCTCACGTACTTCTCGTCCTCGTTCCAGTAGCCCACCTGATACACATACAAAATAAACAGACAAGTGAAAGAACTGATGGGCTATGAAGGAAACCTTGATTTGATCTGATACTGTACTGTACCGATATGATATGAGACTGCAATGAAACACTAATGGACATGAGTCCTCACACTTGACATCAAATAAGATCCTATAAGGTCCCATTAGATCCCATAAGATTCTATAAGATCCTACAGATCTCATGACTCACCTTCTTAGGTCCAGATGGGGCTAGCTCCATGACACTGACGGTGAAGTTGGTCCTGCGTCCTTTCTCATTGAACTGGATATGACCTGTCAGGCCATGGATACGCACCTGACACACGGGGAGGGACAGAATCAATAGAGCATCAATAACACAGAGACACAGGAAGCAGTTACCATATAGGTCTTTAGGTGTAGGACTCATAATAAAGTAGTCTTCTATTAGCCTCATTGACAGGGAACATCATCTGGAGCCTTGTCTGGATGTTCATTGGAGCATGTGTGTGTGTGTGTGTGTGTGTGTGTGTGTGTGTGTGTGTGTGTGTGTGTGTGTGTGTGTGTGTGTGTGTGTGTGTGTGTGTGTGTGTGTGTGTGTGTGTGTGTGTGTGTGTGTGTGTGTGTGTGTGTGTGTGTGTGAGNATGTGTGTGTGTGTGTGTGTGTGTGTGTGTTTGTGTGTGTGTGTGTGTGTGTGTAGCTGGTATTATGTGTGTGTGTGTGTACACTGATTGTACAACACATTAGGTACACCTTCTCTTGCCATGACAGACTGACCAGGTGAATCCAGGTGAAAGCTATGGTCCCTTACTGATGTCACCTATATTCACTTCAATCAGTGTAGATGAAGGGGAGGAGACAGGTTAAAGAAGGATTTTTAAGCCTTGAGAAATTGAGACACTGATTGTGTTTGTGTGTTCATTCAGAGGCTGAATGGACAAGACAAAATATTTAAGTGCCTTTGAATGGGGTATGGTAGTAGGTGCCAGGCGCACCGGTTTGAGTGTGTCAAGAACTGCAACGCTGCTGGGTTTCTCACGCTTAATAGTTTCCTGTGTGTATCAAGAATGGTCTACCACCGAAAGGACATCCAGTTAACTAAAGGAAGCATTGGAGTCAACACCTTGTAGAGTCCATGCCCCAATGAATTGAGGCTGTTGTGAGTGCAACTTAATATTAGGAAGGTGTTCCTAATGTTTTATACACTCAGTGTATGTGTGTGAGTGTGTGCATGTGTTTAAGTGTGTAGTGTTTGTGTGTAGCGTGTAGCGTGTAGCGTGTGTTCAGTGCAGCATGTTAGTGTTGGCAGAATTATGGGTTTAATTGAGCGAGCGGAACATCAAACTCCTCTCTGCCCTCAGGCAGATGTCTGCATTCACTAGGACCAGATGACAGCTAGACATAGCCGGGGAGACACTGTGTGTGTGTGTGCCTGTGTGTCCGTGTGTGTGTGTTTGTGTGTATGTCCGTGTGTGTGTGTTCAGGCGGGTGGATGAATGTGTGTGCGCACACGAGGGTGTGTAGATGTGTGTTTGTGTGTGTGTATGTGTGTGTGTTTGTGTGTGTGTTTGTGTGTGTGCATCACTAAGACCACAGTTCCACAGAGCCACACCAGAAAGACCAGTGTGAGACTCAGAGATGATCTGTCTGTTGAAAAGCTTAAGTCAACGGCCCAACTGAAATATACAATAACATCTAAATGACTACATCCTATTAGTAACATCGTCAGTATCAGAAAACAGCCCCCCTACTGCTAGATTCTGGGCATGGTTGCATAAAACATCTTAAGTTAATTTCCCCCTCATCTTTTCTCTTAAAGTTTCCTTTAACACATCCTTAACTTTAAGTCAGTTGCACATTGACTCTGTACCGGTACCCCCTGTATATAGCCTCGCTATTAATTATTTGTTACTTTAATTTCTTACTTTTTTCAGGTATTTTTTAAAACTGCATTTTAAGTTAAGGGCTTGTAAGTAAGCAATTCACTGTAAGGTCTACACCTGTTGCATTCGGTGCATGTGACAAATAACATTTGATTTGATTTGACAAGACAATTTAAGGTGAAATTCCCCCTTAATTTAAGTGAAAAACTTAAGGGTGCCCATGAGGTCCCTTAACCCTTAAATGCCTTATTCAGTATGGAAATCAATGTCAACAGCATTTGTGTCAGTGAATGTTGCTTTCCTCTGCCCCAGTTTCAAAAGGAAAACATCCACCATCTAGTTAGCTACTTAGCTAAACAATGGAAGGTGCACAATCCATGGCTAAAAAGCTAGCTGGCTAGCTAGCTACCTACTCTGTAAGTTAGCTTGACGTGCTAGGAAGTAATATAAACATGTTTTATTATCTTCTGAATAAATTTGTTTATCCTGTCTTGAATGTAGAAGTTTTATCTCCCAAAATAAATGTGAATAAGGTCATCTCCATGGTAACCAGAGACTCTTTCTTCCGAACATGCCTGCAAACTACCGTAAAATGATGCCCTTACCTAAGGAAATGTTTGAGGACATGGGTTGACGTGAATCTTGAGTGACCTGGCTGCTCTCTCACCCTGTCTGTAATACTTTATTTCATTCCCATCTCAGAACATTGCATTATTAAACTCCATTGTTGATGTCATATTCTATGATGATCACAGGCAGGTTTTATTGCCTGCAGGTTTTGTTTACCTAACGTGATGTCACATTCCATCCAGGAAGCTCATAGGTGACTCATTGGGAACGTTAGGTGACAGAATAGAGATCTAATTTGTTCAGCAGGGCCCGAGTCAGGATGGGTTAGCGAACGTGCCACTCAGGAGCTTGTCTGTGTATGTTGTTGTGCTTGTGTGTGTGTGTATGTAAGAGTGGGTGGGTGTATCCCTCATTTATACGAGCAGAGTAGTGTGTGTGTGGGTGTACCTGTTGCAGGGCTCTCTGTATATCTATGCCTTGGCCCCAGGGTGCCGGCGGGTTGGCAAGGCATTCGCCTGCGTTGCCACGGCGAGAGATGTCTATCCTCTGTTTCCGAAGGTTCTGGAACGCTGTAGACATCACCTTCACCCCATCATATGTCAATGCTCCGGTGTACTACAGACAGAGAAAGCGAGAGACAGAGCGAGAGATAGAGAGAGAGAGAGAGAGAGCGAGAGAGAGAGAGGAAGGGGGGTGGAGCGATGAGAGAGAAAGAGTGAGACACGTCCTCATTACACTTAAAACAACACATCTTGAGAGGGTTTGGTCATGATAAAACTAATTCAAGAGGAAGGTGATGAAAACAAGTAAGGCAGAGACCATTATAGAGAGATCAGAGCAGAGACCATTATAGAGAGATCAGAGCAGAGATCATTAAAGAGAGATCAGAGCAGTGGTCATTATAGAGAGATCAGAGCAGAGATCATTAAAGAGAGATCAGAGCAGTGGTCATTATAGAGAGATCAGAGCAGAGATCATTATAGAGAGATCAGAGCAGAGACCATTATAGAGAGATCAGAGCAGAGATGGCCCTAAGTGTACCTTTAAGTGTGTGTGTGGGTGGGTGTGTGCTTTTAGGTGTGTACATTCACACGTGCTTACGATGCTCCCAGACCATGGAACAACGTAAGATAGGCAACGGCACAAGGTCCGGGGAAAATGTTGGACTTTCTTGGACATATCAAAGGGGGGAAAAAATCTAACAGGGAGGGTCCTCTTCAGACATACTCTCAACAAATCATGAGTTTGGGAATCAGGGCTTATAATGCTGCCGGAAATAGATACAGAACGGGGTGATATGGCAGCTACGTGACCAGAGAATCGCTTCCAATTTACAACTCGTACTCTCTGTCCCAACTGACGCCGGAACATGTACAGACGTGTTAAGCTGGAGCATTGGAACATTGAGAGTTGCAACCTGTCTGTCTAAAGAGACTAGTGTGTGTATGTATGTGGAGTGTAGGACCTTCAGGCGTCTCTTGGGGAACTTGGTGTCTTTGTTTTCGAACTCCATCCACTGCTGAATGGTACGGCTGACGTTCTGCTCTGTGTAGTTAACGAGCTGGAAGCCTGTGATGTTGGCCCCGCCTTTCCTCAGGTCCGTTAGATCAATGTCCAGAAAACCCTGATAGGAAGAGGATGCAGAGAGGACAGACAGACAGGAGAGAGGATGGAGAGACAGATGGATATAGAGAAAAAGACATACAGAGACAGAAAAACAAGTTAAACATTTTGAGGAATCAATTTCATTCTCTAGTTTCATTTTTTGAGTTATGTCTTAAGGATGAAATGAAGAAATATGAAGGCTACTTTTTCAACAGGAGATTTGGGTAAATAGATGTCCTACAGCTCACAGTGATGGATTTAAAACCAAGCATCGTGTAGAAATATAGAGGGATACAGAGCTGGCAGCCAGTATGATTCTGTTAATAGAATACTAACTACTAATACTACTTCAGTGGTAAAATAAATGACCTTTGGTGTAACGGTAATACTGCAGGGAGAAGAAATCGTATGTTTAAAGAGAAATAACCTTAATATTACATGTGAGAGATCAATATTCAGAAAGATAAATTCACAATCAGATTTAGGTTATTTGCTACAGCGAGAGTGTGAGAAAGAGCGAGAGAGAAGGAGAGAGAGAAGGATATAGCGAGGGAAAGAGAGAAGGAGAGAGAGAGAGAGAGGAAGGAAGGGAGAAGGAGGGCCATAGAAAGGGAGAGAGAGAGAGAAGCAGCGCAAGAGAAAGAGGGAGAATTGTTAAGTGTATACGTGATGAGAGAGTGTTCTGTCTAAAGGCCAAAGCAGTGCAGTGGCTCTACATTGTAATTCCTGGTTGAAACTAAAGCAGGGAGAGAATGAGAGAATTCCAGGGTCAATCTCTTAATGGAAAAGGCAAATCCCTCAGAGCAAGCTCTTATCCCAGCCCCAGCCTGAAATGAAAGAAGTAACGAGGGAGGAGAAGGAGGAGAGTAGAGAATGAAACAGACAAGGTCAGTGAGGTTGAGGGAAAGGTCTAGGTTTAATCCCTGATAGAGTTGTGTTAATCCTGGACCTCCGTGCTGTGAAGTACAATGGAACCACTTCCCTGGAACCCTTCAACACTGTGGAACACAATGGAATCCCACTTCTGGAACTGCTACGCTCTATGGTACAGAATCACTCTGACTCTACTTGGAGGGGTGTGTTTCTAGAACACTAGTGAACTCAGTGTTCTATTTTAGAATCGTACAGTTCCGCAGGGATTGGTCCATGGCAGCCATGTACAGAAGTACAGTAGCCCTGGAAGGTAACTCTGTGTAGAGCACTACACCCTGCGCATACACTATCCCCATAGGCAACAGTATGTCCTGCTTTGACCCATTGGGATAAACACATAGGATAGAGAGTCAGACAGAGAGAGACAGAGAGAGAGAGAGAGAGAGAGAGAGAGAGAGAGAGAGAGAGAGAGAGAGAGAGAGAGAGGGTAGGTAGGTAGGTAGGTTGAGAGAGACAGAAGGCAGATTCACCCCCTCAGCAGGTAATCAATCTGTCTGCATGGTGATTCAGATGCAGACAGAAGCAGTCACACACAGAGAGACAGAAAGACTGATGTACAGACAGAAGCAGTCACACAAAGAGAGACAGAAAGACTGATGTACAGACAGAAGCAGTCACACACAGAGAGACAGAAAGACTGATGAACAGACAGAAGCAGTCACACACAGAGAGACAGAAAGACTGATGTACAGACAGAAGCAGTCACACACAGAGAGACAGAAAGACTGATGTACAGCAGGAGACAGAACAAGTGAACTCTGCAGCCTCAGATCTTTGTGATAGGTAGTGGAAGTGGTGCTGTCAACTGCTCTGACCTTCAGCCTCCGACTGTGACTGTCTGTCTGGTAGAAGTTCCAGAACCACAGGCAACCCTTATTATGTTGATCCCTGCCTGCCCTTTGATTAAACTTTCTGTGGTCTGCTATTCTTAACGCCATCACTCAGAGCTTTCTTCTCATTCTCTCCTCCTTATGCCTAATGGGTCCTGCTCCCTCCACCCCCTAACCCCCACTCCTCTCCTTTTCCACCCTCCTCGCACCCCTTCTCCCTCTCCTCTCCTCTCCTCCACCTCTCTCCTTTCCTCCCCCTCTCCTCCGCTGTCCTCTCCCGTCTCTCCTCTCTTCCTTCTCCCTGAAGTATCAGCCCAACCAGGTGTCCATATGTCTCAGTTGAATGGTCAGAGGACAGAGAGAATGAGAGAGAAGAGAAGAAGAGATGTGTGTATTTTTCTGCTCCATGTGTTAGCTAATGCAGTGCACTGAGCTGAGCAGGTTACTATAGAAACCGCTCCTCATGGACACGGAGGTGGAAACATTTGATATAGACCTCCTAGACACACACAGAAAGACTAAGAGATGGAGACATACACACACAGAGACAGGGACACACACACTCCCCCTCTCATAGATGCAGACAAGCAGGCACACACACACACACACACACACATACGATAGCTGTGCGAAGGTAGGACACAGAAAAGTAATTTTAGTAGAGCCGTTATGGAGATTGAAGGCGGTTTGGTACCAAACTTTATTGCTTTCACAGCTTTCTAATTTACACTTCAATCTAACAAATTGACCAGATGAGAGGGAGATTGAGATAGTCCCAGCAGTGAGCCAGCATATTAATGTTGTTATTACCATGCTTGTATCCCAAATGGCACCCTAGTCCCATTTGGGACACAGCGTGCTTTCTGTTGATATCCATTTTCTGCTGTTTATAGTGTCTATGGGGAGGTTGTATGAGCGGTGCCCTGGGACGATCACGGCGGACAAAGACAGCTAATGCCCATTACCCTGCACACATTTACTCACTGACCCTCTACTGTCTGTCTGTCTCTCAGTGGCTGGCGGCTGAGCGTGTGTGTGTTGGTGTGTGTGTGCCTGTGTGTGTGTGTGTGTGGGCTCTGCAGCACTCTGTATCGTCCCATTTCAACACAGTCACAGTGAGTCAATCAAGGCAGGGGTTTGCATTCCTCTTCGGAGGCTCACCAGCAGCAGGTTATTAGTGGCAGTATGAATGGTCTGACTCACTAGACTACACAGAGACTTTGTAGAGGATTATTCCGATGGGCATAGTTGTTAGTATCTATCTCTAGAGTTAGTCGCTGAAGAGGGAAGAAATGTGAGCAGTGGAACATGTTTTTACAAAATCTCCTGTTTTTTCAAGACAGATCTGTTGTAACCCTTCAGAGAAACCTGAAACGGATTTGGTGCTTGTAATGCATTTTTCCAGTTGTATGTAGGGTGTCCAATCAAAAACGCATATTTTGGCCAATAGATAAAATAAATATGTCTCTTGCATAATCCGTTCAAACGTTATTGGAGGTTTTAGCCTTGTAGGATGGCCAAGATTAGGGTGGCTTAATCACTGGAGGCCAGAGAAAAAAAAGTGTTAAAAAAATCAGGAAAATAGAATTGTCAGCCAAGGTGAATGCTGAGTGAGAATTAAGGCTAACTGACAGGCTCACCGTTGAACTCACCATCTTTCTTCTCCAATAGGGAGGACATAAAACACTAGAGGCAAAATAGATATTGATTTTGAGACATGACCTGAAGCATTTTCATATGTTAGTATATGCAGTTCAAAATAATGGGAAGTTCCAGTTATTTTTCGAAGATTTCTAAGAAAAACAAGTGTATCTCTGTGAAATGGCAACAGACCACTGAGCGTACAGCAAGTTTCTTCTTTTCAATTCCTTTTACATTTAATTTGGCTCGTCTCATGTTAATTTAGCTTTTTGTCAAATCCTCAAAACTCACTGCGAGAAGCAGCACCGAACTGTCAACAGAGCTTATTATTGGATGTATTATGTTACAAAATAAGACTCTTTAGATATAATGAAAGAACCCACTGAACGATTCAGAACATGAAGAATCATATTTGTTTTGATAACATTTATTTTTATAACAAAAGGAAGTCACATTTTACCATATTGTATGTCTTATTGCAGTTTCAATATCATGTTGACTCTAGAGAGAGATACCCAGCCACGTCACCCGTGATACAAGTCAGTATACGACGTCCATCCATGCCTGAGGACGTCGGGAGATGGCGTGGAAACCGGACACCAGGGTCAACAGTGAGTGCTGTTAGCTTCAAGTAGGTTTCAGTTTTGGTGTTGTGGACGTGGATGTTGGATAGGCATAAGCATAAGGTTTCTGGTTCAAATCCAGCCATAAAAAGTTGTTTTTTAGATTTCTGTTTTAAGCCTAACCCTTACCTTAACCATTAGGAGTTCATGCCTAACCTTAAATATTTGTAGTTAATGCCTAAACTTAACCTTTTAAAATTTGACGTTTGCAACAAATTCAAAACTTGACATTGGAGAAAAATTTATGAATGTCGTGAGACTAAGAGCTAGTTGCAATACCTTGGGATGTATCAGACATATTACACAGAACGACATCTGTAGAATCCACATAGGATAGAAATATGGAGATGGGGAGAGAGAGAAAGAGAGAGAAGGAAGGAGAGTGAGAGATAGTAGAGTAGAGAAATAGAGATAGATACAGTAGAGAGATAGAGAAGAAGAGATATATAAAGATATACCTGACCACTGTGACAGACCCAAAATTAAGGAAAGCTCTGACTATGTACATCCACTGTAGGCAGTCCTGGCTCTCAAGAGAAGACAGGCTATGTGCACACTGCCCACAAAATGAGGTGGAAACTGAGCTGCACTTCCTAACCTCCTGCCAAATGTATGACCATATTAGAGACACATATTTCTCTCAGATTACACAGACCCACAAAGAATTCAAAATCAATTCCAGTTTTGAAAAACATACATATCTACTGGGTTTGAAATACCACAGTGTGCCATAACAGCAGCAAGATGTGTAACCTGTTTCCACAAGAAAAGGGCAACCAGTGAAGAACAAACACCATTGTAAACACAACCCATATTTATGTTTATTTATTTTCCCTTTTATACTTTAACTCCTTGTACATCGTTACAACACTGTATAAAGACATAATATATACATAATATGTCTCTATTTCTTTGAAACTTTTGTGTGTAATGTTTACTGTCATTTTGTTTATTATCTATTTCACTTGCTTTGGCAATGATAACATAATGTATGTTTCCCATGCCAATAAAGCCATTTTAATTTCATTTAATTGATAGAGAGAGAGAGAGAGAGAGAGAGAGAGAGAGAGAGAGAGAGAGAGAGAGAGAGAGAGCAAGAGACAGTAGAGAGATAGTAGAGAGGGAGAGAGAGATGTGCAGTAGAGAGATAGTAGAGAGAGAGAGAGATGTGCAGTAGAGAGATAGTAGAGAGAGAGAGATGTGCAGTAGAGAGAGTAGAGAGAGAGAGAGATGTGCAGTAGGGAGATAGTAGAGAGATAGAGAGAGAGATACAGTAGAGAGATAGTAGAGATAGAGCACGCAAGAGAGAGAGAGAGAAATCTTACCAGGTTGGCCAGGATGTAGTGGTAACTCTTAGCATTCTTCCCCTGTTCAACGATCTGGAATACACAGAGGAAAACTTGACTTTAGGATGGACATGACTGGGGAGGGGCGTGTGTGTGTGTTCAGTACACAGTACCCATGTAGTGACCTTGGCCAGGGCAGAAGAGACACCAACTAGGGTAAGACATTGTAACAGCAGTGACTCTAAAATATGAATATTCATTATAATCATTCCTGTAGTCTCATCCCATGCATACAAATATAAATCACAAAATCTATTCAAACATGACTTCATCACACCAAATGTAGCATGAAAATCGATTCAAACGTTCTGAATTAAATTTCAATTATTTTGTTGTTGCTCATATTACTTTCTTTGTAACTTCCAAAAAGACTCATATTTTGTGACAACTGATCCTCTCCTTCAACGTCAAACTAGGCATGTAACTGTGTTGACAGTCATTGATCTACAAGTCATTTTGCATGCCGAACAACCCCAGGGAATATCAGTAGCCTAGTCAAATGACGCACTGTGCCCAGGTTCGCACGCTGACCAATCTGAGGTAGACGGCCTGTCCCTGATCTGGTACATCTGCACGGCACCTTCAGCTTTCAAATGTTAAAATGGCTTGTGGGATATTAGGCTTTATTCGTTGAGTGACAACCTATGTCATTTTCTAGGTCATTGTTATCTATGTGCTGTTGAAAATTGTGTTTTACTGGAATAAAAGTAAGCTTTCATCTGGCTATACAGAGAAATAGTAATGGCGTCTTTTTGTAGGCATTAACTCCTCCATGGTTCGTTGGACAAAGCCTATGGAAAAATGAATGGAGTTTTTGTAGGGTTTTTGGGAAAATGCCATAAATAAGGTTTGTGGTAAACACAGGATTAAGAGATCTTGTACATTTTGTTCTGTGAGATAATCTTCATCAGCTAATGTCTCTTTTTGTGAATTTTGACTAATTTATGTAATCAAAACAAGCACATAAATCACATAAAGGCTTCATAATTCATAAAGGTCATGTTAACTAAGTGATATTATCTTCTAGAACATAACATAATTCCTAAAGGTCATGTTAGCTAAATTATATTATCTTCTAGAACAAAACATAGAAGATCTCCTAAGTCTGTGTTGACCTCCGACCTTATTTCTGCCGTTTATCCCAAAACCCCATTCTTTCCCCATGAATTTCCCTCCATAGGAATGGCTGAATGAACCAAAGGTAACTCATTTCCGTGTTTTAGGACTACAAGCTGGCGAGCTCTATAGGCTACCTGATTAATGGGGCTTGCAATAGATTTTATTTAGATTTTTTAGGTTCACCATCAGCAATAGTTATGGTAGTTTTGCTTTAAATCAGGGATGGGCAACTTAGTCCTCGGAGGCCGGAGTGCTGTCATACTTTAAACCAAGTATGGAAACTCCAGTCCTCAGGGGCCGGAGTGCTGTCGTACTTTAAACCAGGTATGGAAACTCCAGTCCTAGGGGGCTGGAAGGCTGTCATACTTTAAACCAGGTATGGAAACTCCAGTCCTCGGGGGCCGGAGTGCTGTCGTACTTTAAACCAGGTATGGAAACTCCAGTCCTCGGGGACCGGAGTGCTGTTGTACTTTAAACCAGGTATGGAAACTCCAGTCCTCGGGGGCCGGAGTGCTGTCGTACTTTAAACCAGGTATGGAAACTCCAGTCCTCGGGGGCGGAGTGCTGTCATACTTTAAACCAGGTATGGAAACTCCAGTCCTCGGGGGCCAGAGTGCTGTCACTCTTTATCCCTAGCAAACACAGCTGATTAAGCTAATTGCATTCCAATCTAAAGACTAGTTGATTATTGGAGTCAGGTGTGTTAGCTGGGGCTGGGGCAAAACAATCAGTGTATATGATCATTTTCAGATATACAGGGTAAAGTTGATAATTCCATAATGACGAATCGCGTTTGCGAGGCGCACTGCATGGGCAAAGATGAGGAGAAAAGAAGCTCACAAAAAAAATCCAAACGGTCAAAACCATTTGATATTCAGATGGGGGCGAAATTCAACATTGTGCAATATATTCATTAGCTATGTCATAGCTCATTTGTAAACAATAGATATTGATATATTACTAGCTCAAACACTTAATCTGCAAAAATGACAAGTTCATTAGTGGGTGATGGTGATTTCAGAACCAAAGTGCGAGTGGGGGGGGGGGGGCGGAGGCAAAAACAGGCTACATCCTGTCAGGCTGTATCTCTGTGTTAGTGATGGCTTTTTAACAGTCTGATGGCCATGAGATAGAAGCTGTTTTTCAGTCTCTCAGTTCCAGCTTTGATGCACCTGCACTGACCTCGGGTGGTTGTTGTCCTTGAAGATCTTTTTGGCCTTCCTGTGACATCCGGTGCTGTAGGTGTCCTGGAGGGAAAGTAGTTTGCCCCCTGTGATGCGTTGTGCAGACCACACCACCCTCTGGAGAGCCTTGCGGTTGAGGGCGGTGCAATTGTCATACCAGGCGGTGATACAGCCTGACAGGATGCTCTCAATTGTGCATCTGTACAAGTTTGTGAGGGTTTTAGGTGACAAGCCAAATTTCTTCAGCCTCCTGAGGTTGGAGAGGCGTTGTTGCACCTTGATCACAACACTGTCTGTGTAGGTGGACCATTTCAGTTTTGTTGACGTTGAGTGAGAGGATGTTTTTCTGACACCATACTCTGAGTGCCCTCACCTCCTCCCTGTAGGCTGTCTCGTGTAGGTGGACCATTTCAGTTTTGTTGACGTTGAGTGAGAGGATGTTTTTCTGACACCATACTCTGAGTGCCCTCACCTCCTCCCTGTAGGCTGTCTCGTCATTGTTGGTAATCAAGCCGGTAATCATGCATGCATGGCCGCGCAGTCATGGGTGAGCAGGGAGTACAGGAGGGGGCTGAGCACACACCCTTGTGGGGTCCCAGCGTTGAGGATCAGCAAAGTGGAGATGTTGTTTCCTACCTTCACCACCTGGGGGTGGCCCCAATCTCTAATCGGCTCCAATCTGATAGTGGCAGTGGGGTGGTAGATGCCTTGTCTCCCTTATGGCTCTAATCTGATAGTGGTAGTGGGGTGGTAGATGTCTAGTCTCCCTTATGGCTCTAATCTGATAGTGGTAGTGGGGTGGTAGATGCCTTGTCTCCCTTATGGCTCTAATCTGATAGTGGCAGTGGGGTGGTAGATGCCTAGTCTCCCTTATGGCTCTAATCTGATAGTGATAGTGGGGTGGTAGATGCCTAGTCTCCCTTATGGCTTTAATCTGATAGTGATAGTGGGGTGGTAGATGCCTTGTCTCCCTTATGGTTCTAATCTGATAGTGATAGTGGGGTGGTAGATGCCTAGTCTCCCTTATGGCTCTAATATGATAGTGGTAGTGGGGTGGTAGATGTCTAGTCTCCCTTATGGCTCTAATCTGATAGTGGTAGTGGGGTGGTAGATGTCTAGTCTCCCTTATGGCTCTAATCTGATAGTGGTAGTGGGGTGGTAGATGTCTAGTCTCCCTTATGGCTCTAATCTGATAGTGGTATTGGGGTGGTAGATGCCTAGTCTCCCTTATGGCTCAGATCAGGTGCATTCATACTAGTATACACCATAGAGATACATAATTCACACACACACACAATGCATACACCATGGACATAAATCATTTACACACACACACAGAAGTCAGCTCAGACAGGCCCAGCTCAGACAGGCCCAGCTCATGAGCTCCATCAGCACAATATTTTATTTTAGAATGGAAAATGAATGTGTTTATGCAACAAATGTTAGTGCACCGAATCGTATCGAACCGCATCGTTTCGTTCTCTAATCAAACCGAATCTCACTGAATTATTTTCTGACTAAAACGTTCCTGTATTGGAAGCCCATCCTATCTAGATTCGTATCAAATCGTCTTGAAAGGGAAAGATACACATCCCTATTAAATAGTCATTACAATTTACCAGATGAGAAAGACACTGTACATTAGCTCACATTAAAGCATTGTGCATTCAACCACTGAGGATTCAATGTCCAGAAACGCATGCAAGCATACACACACACACAGAGACACACACACAGATGTACCCACCCATGCACGCATGCACACACACCGTCCCTCGTGGGGGGGTAGGGCTTGGCTGCCTAATGAGGTTTATGTGTTTATGACAGAAACAACCGTACACACTCTGTCATACCACTGTCATTTATGACACTACACTGAACAAGAGAGGAGAGAAAGAGAGGAGGAGAAGGGGAGGCGAGGAGAGGGGAGGCGAGGGGAGGAAAGGAAAGGAGGATAGGGGACGAGAGGAAGAGGAGGAAAGGAGAGGAGAAGCTGGTAGAGGACAGGGGAGAAGAGAGGGGGTGGAGAAGGAGAGGAGAGGAGAGGAGAGGAGAGGAGAGGAGCGGAGAGGGAGTGGGGGGGAGAGGAGCGGAGAAGGAGTGGGGAGGAGAGGAGAGGAGAGGAGACGGAGTGGGGAGGAGAGGAGACGAAGTGGGGAAGAGAGAAGAGTGAGTGGGGAAGAGATGTGACGAGAGGGAGTGGGGAGAAGAGAAGAGAAGAGAAGAGAAGAGAAGAGAAGAGAAGAGAAGAGA
>QNTS01002813.1:203942-216966 GCA_003317085.1 Hucho hucho | reverse complement strand
AGAGACTGGGAGGAGAGGAGGGGAAAGGAGGGGAGAGACTGGGAGGAGAGGAGGGGAGAGACTGGGAGGAGAGGAGGGGAGAGGAGGCAAGATACTAGGAGGAGAGGGAGGCAAGAGACAAGGAGGAGAGGAGGGGAGAGACTGGGAGGAGAGGAGGTAGGGACGGAGGTAGAGCACACCTGGTGTGGACAGGTACGTCATTCTTTCTCTGGGTGTTTTTGCACCGACAGAAAATGAAGCAGCTGAAACGTGTTTACTTTGCTCTTGCAGGCATACAAATATGCTTTTCAAATACCCTGACAAAATGAGAGTTAGAGACATTCAACACTCTCCTACTCTTTGTGTGACAAATTATTGTGTCTGTGTGTCTTTGTGTGTGTTGTCTGTCCATGTGCAGGTGTTTCCTAGAGCCGTGGCTGAAAAGGCTTTTCATTGTGAAAGGACACAATGGCTACTCCTTGCCCCTCCGCTGTCACCATGGCAATCAGAGAATGACTAACTGTGGTTGGTATGACAACTGATGTCTTGCACAAGACAGGAACTGTGAGAGGTGTGTATGTGCAGGAAGTGTGAATTGTGTGTTTATGTGTGCACGTGCAACATTCACGCGGTAGTACATGTACGTGAGTAGGTACGTTTGTGTGTGTGTGCTTGTGTCTGTGCTTGTGTGTGTGTGTGTGTGTATGTACAATGTTCTCTAACGAGCAGATTTTACAGGCTCATGTTCCATTTCTAAAGCTATTCCTGACACACACCTGGAACGTCATACCCTGTGACCCAGCGATCCTACCAAACCTCCAGCAACTCCCCAGTCTATTAGCCTGGATAGTCAACTGAATATCACTCTGTTTCACTACCGTGTCACTTGGTCTCCTTGACAACCTTGACAAACCAGCCAGTGGTAGTGTTTTATGGTAATGTCGTGGTCCTCTGTAGCTCAGTTGGTAGCGCACAGCGCTTGCAACGCCAGGATAGTCGGTTTGATTCTCGGGACCATGTATAACTGTAAGTGTCTGCTACCGTGCATTAGGAAAGTATTTAGACCCCTTGATATTTTGTTACGTTACAGCCTTATTCTAAAATAGATTAAAATGTGTTTTTCCCTCATCAATCTACACACAAAACCCCATAATGACAAAGCAAAAACTGTTTAGACATTTTAGCAAATATATACACTACCGTTCAAAAGTTTGGGGTCACTTAGAAATGTCCTTGTTTTTGAAAGAGATGTGCTTTTCTTTCAAAAACAAGGACATTTCTAAGTGACCCCAAACTTTTGAACAGTAGTGTATGTAAAAAAAACGGAACTATCACATCCAGACCCTTTACTCAGTACTTTGTTGAAGCACCTTTGACAGAGATGCCTCGAGTCTTCTTGGTTATGACGCTACAAGCCTGGCACACCTGTATTTGGGGAGTTTCTCCCATTCTTCTCTACAGATCCTCTCCAGCTCTGTCAGGTTGGATGGGGAGCGACGCAGCACAGCTATGTTCAGGTCTCTCCAGAGACGTTAGATCAGGCTCAAGTCCGGGCTCTGGCTGGACCACTCAAGGTCCTTCAGAGACTTGTCCCAAAGCCACTCCTGTGTTGTCTTGGCTGTGGGCTTAGGGTCGTTGTCCTGTTGGAAAACAAACCCTTGCCCCAGTCTCAGGTCCTGAGCGCTCTGGAGCAGGTTTACGTCAATGATCTCTCTGTACTTTTCTCCGTTCATCTTTCCCTCAATCCTGACTAGTCTCCCAGTTATTGCCACTGAAAAACATCCCCACAGCATGACGCTGCCACCACCATGCTTTACCGTAGGGATGGTGCCAGGTTTCCTCCAGACATGATGCTTCGCATTCAGGCCAAGGAGTTCAATATTGGTTTCATCAGACCAGAGAATCTTATTTCTCATGGTCTGAGAGTCCTTAAGGTGCCTTTTGGCAAACTCCAAGAGTGTAATTTGCATTTTACTGAGCAGTGGCTTCCGTCAGGCCATTCTACCATAAAGCCTTGATTGGTGGAGTGCTGCAGAGATGGTTGTCCTTCTGGAAGGTTCTCCCATCTACACAGAGGAACTGTGGAGCTCTGTCAGCATTATCATCGGGTTCTTGGTCACCTCCCTGACCAAGGCCCTTCTCCCCCGATTGCCCAATTCCTTCGACCTCATTGCTCGGATGATCAATGGAAACAGGATGCACCTGAGCTCAATTTCGAGTCTCGTAGCAAAGGGTCTGAATACTTATATAAATAAGGTATTTACGTGTTTTTTTTTAAATACATTTGCACACATTTCTAAAAATCAGTTTTTTTTTATGGGGTATTGTGTGTAGATTGATGAGGGGGAAAAAACATCTAATCAATTTCAGAATAAGGCTATAACGTACCAAAATGTGGAAAAAGTCAAGGGGTCTGAATACTTTCCGAATGCACTGTAAATGGAACATGTTCCGTGTTGTCTTATATTTGTGCATCATTGTGAAGTTGATATAGTCATTTCACACTCTAGGGCCGACCAGAACCGTACTGAGCAGGCAATGATATTTTCTTTTACAATGTCCTTTTGAGCATGGTCCCAGCAATTATGTTGAAAGAATAACCAGGCCAACCTAGTACAGCTGATCACAGCATTCACATGCAGACACTATTCAGTGAATAAATCATTTTACCTTTGACCCCTTTACTCACCAGAATCTGAGCTGTACATGTAGACGAACTTGGTCCATCCGTAGTGGTCTATGACCCCCACCAGAGTGTCCTGTAACTCGGGTCTCAGCTGGATCACAAACTGGTTTGCCGTCTCGATGGGGAAGGAAGGCGTGACGAAACACACGTGCAGCGCCCCGCAGAACGACATCAGCATGTTGACCGTCTTCCTGTCGTAGAGGCCAATGATGGCATAGACACCTTTAGAGAACTGGGAACAGACTGGGGGAAGGAGAGTGGGAAGACACAGAGCGAGAGGGAGGGGGAGAGGGAGGGGAGAGGGAGGTTGGGAAGACAGAGAGAGAGAGGAAGGGGGAGAGGGACGGGGAGAGGGAGGGGGAGGAGAGTGGGAAGACGGAGAGAGAGGAAGGGGGAGAGGGAGGAAAGGAGAGAGAAGAGGGGCGGGGGGAAAGGAAGAGGGGCGGGGCGAGAAGAAGAGGGGCAGGGGGAGAAAAGAGATTACATTGTTAGACTTTCTGGCATTTCAGTTCACATTCTGAAGACCTCTCGATTAAAATCATAATGTTACATCACGAGATAAATTCTGCACAGATTAGGGTGACTGTACATTATAGATACTGACTGTCTATGTGTAGCATGATGGGATTTCTGTTTACTGTGAGAAGTGGAAGATGGAGGGATAGACAGATGTGGAAAAGAAAGGTGAAGTATGGACATGAGAGGTTAATCAATGAATCCTCTGGGCTCCACTGACATATCACTGACAGCAGTACTCATGATTCCCTATGTCATGTACCTCTCTCTCTCTCTCTCTCTCTCTCTCTCTCTCTCTCTCTCTCTCTCTCTCTCTCTCTCTCTCTCTCTCTCTCTCTCTCCTTCTCATTCCCTGGTCTGCCACTGCCTCCCGTTGAGCCAAAATGGCCTCCATCTGTTTTGATCCTGTTACCTTCATTTTCGCTCTTCTTCTCTTTTTACTGCACCACAACACATCTATCTCTTCCTCTCTTTTCACTGCACCACAACACATCTATCCCTGCTCTCTGCTCTGGCAGTGTGCTGCTCTCTTTTCCCTCTCAGGTCTGGTCTGCTCTGGCCTGGGCTGGTCTGGGGCTGGGTTATTTTCTGCTATGTCTTGTCTGTGGGTGGGCCAGGCCTCATGTTTCTCTGTATTCACCCAACAGATTGAGTCTCCAGCCTGTTCAGCCTGTTCAAAGCCCAGGGCCAGATTACAGTGAGGGGAGGGGCAGAGGGGAGGAAGGGGAGGGGCCGAGGGAAGGGAGGGGAGGGGCCGATAGGCCTGCCCTGCCGCAGAAAAAACATCATTCTCCAGGCCACGTGTGTGTGTGTGTTTGTGTGTTTGTGTGTGTGTGTGTGTGTGTGTGTTGTGTGTTTGTGTGTGTGTGTGTTTGTGTGTGTGTGTCTTCCAAATGTATGGTGACTCACCCTACGTAGAGCGATCCCTGAAATAGACTAGCCTACTTGCACCTCGCCACTCAGAAATTGTACAATTGTAACAGACGACTCCCATGGTCACCCTCTGAAAAAGTACACCAGTACATGTGATACTCTGATATTAATTCCCACTCTCTTGTAAATGTAATTTTGTAAGGCAAGATTACTGCACCCCACCTCCACTGAAAGCCAATGGAAACCTTGGTTTCACCATTTAACCATTCACACTCTTCAGCTCTTCTGGCATGATGCCCTGATACCCCTGGTATGATAAGTAATCCATATTCATATGATCAGTGATCTTCTGCCTGAGTCTGCTGCTCCAGTTATAGGGCTTAGAGACAGCAGGACCAGTACAGTACCAAACCCTTAGAGACAGCAGGACCAGGACCAGGACCAGTACAGTACGAAACCCTTAGAGACAGCAGGACCAGTACAGTACCAAACCCTTAGAGACAGCAGGACCTGTACAGTACCAAACCCTTAGAGACAGCAGGACCTGTACAGTACCAAACAAACCCTTAGAGACAGCAGGACCAGTACAGTACCAAACCCTTAAAGATAGCAGGACCAGTACAGTACCGTACCAAACCCTTACAGACAGCAGGACCAGTACCGTACCAAACCCTTAGAGACAGCAGGACCAGTACCGTACCAAACCCTTCTCCTCCCTCATTAAACAGTGTTCCTCTGACAGGGAGAGCACTGCTAAGTGTCAGAGCAGGGCCCTGGCTGTGTGAATGTCCTGTTAGTGTAACTCTGGGTGGAGGATGACATGAAGGGTCAGAGACTCAGAGACCCACAGAGTTACTAAAGACCCTTAACAGCTGTCTACTCTGTCTGGGACACGCTACTCTCCTCTCCTTGTTTTTCCCCCTCTGCTTTCTTCTCCTCTCCTCCACCCCTCGATCATCCACTCCTCTCCTCTCGTTTAGTTTCCTCTTCTCCTCACCTCTCCTCTACCCTCCTCTCCTCTCCTCTGCTCAACTTTTTTCTCATCTCCTTTCGTTCCACCTTTCAGTCCCTCCTGAGGATAGTTCCACACCCCATAAGGTCTTTCATCTTCTGTTTGGTGAAACATGCTGATAGAGGATAATCTGTCTCAATGGAGCTGATTACCATAGAATCTTACAGTACGGAGTACAGAGCGGTGGGAACTACCGTTTATACCATAGAACCAGAGAAACAGTGAGAATACTGTATTATACCATAGAACCAGAGAAACAGTGAGAATACTGTATTATACCATAGAACTAGAGAAACAATGAGAATACTGTATTAAACCATAGAACCAGAGAAACAGTGAGAATACTGTATTATACCATAGAACCAGAGAAACAGTGAGAATACTGTATTATACCATAGAACCAGAGAAACAGTGAGATGACTGCATTATACCATAGAACCAGAGAAACAGTGAGAAAACTGTATTATACCATAGAACCAGAGAAACAGTGAGAATACTGTATTATACCATAGAACCAGAAGAAGAGTGGAACATAACAGCACAGTTCTCCCCTCCAGCAGTGAACAGCGGAGTATTATACCATAGAGTAAAGAGAACAGTGGGGTACAATACCATAGTAGAGTAAAGAGAAAAGTGGAGTATTATACCATAGTAGAGTAAAGAGAACAGTGGAGTATTATACCATAGTAGAGTAAAGAGAACAGTGGAGTATTATACCATAGTAGAGCAAAGAGAACAGTGGAGTATTATACCATAGAGTAAATCGAACAGTGGAGTATTATACCATAGAGTAAAGAGAACAGTGGAGTATTATACCATAGAGTAAAGAGAACAGTGGAGTATTATACCATAGAGTAAAGAGAACAGTGGAGTATTATACCATAGAGTAAAGAGTCTACTCCCCAGACCATTGATTGGTACTCTATATGCTCAGTACAGACCTATTCCCTGACCACAGGTTGTCACGAGAGGTTCCAACATACACATATACAGTACAATACCCATACCCATACACACAAATACAAATACATAGTCGGGCCTGAAAACACATACTAACGGAACACAAAAACATTCACACACACTCCCCCCACTCCGGGAACTTGCGTGCCATTGCTCTCCACACGTACTGAAAGCTCAGACCGCTCTGGGAATTCCACTGCAACAGCACCGTTGGTGCAGCAGTAACGATGGAGCTGATTGGGAGTTCTAGGTGCTAGGTTCTAGCCTTACATAATGGGTAATTTCTAATAAGTCTCCCCTATTAGGGAAGATACATGTTAAAACCTCTTAGGGCTAGGTGGCAGTGTTAGAAAGTTTGGAGAGTCTGGCGTGCCCAAAGTAAAATGCCTGTTACTCAGGCCCAGAAACTAGGATATGCACATTAGTAGTATTGGATAGAAAACACTCTGAAGTTTCTAAAACTGTTAAAATAATGTCTGTGAGTATAACAGAACTGATATGGCAGGCGAAAACCAGAGAAAAAAAATATTTTTTGATGTCACAGTTTTTCCATTGACTTGCTATTCACCAGAGAGGGATTTAGCTCTAAGATTGCAGTTCCTATGGCTTCCACTAGAAGTCAACAGTCTTTATACATGGTTTCAGGCTTGTTTTTTGAAAAACCAACGAGTAATAGCAGTTCTTCCTGGTGTCTCGTGAAAAGGACTATACTGTTTGGCGCGAGTGATTGTGTGCGCGCTCTTCGTTGTTTTTCTTTTGCTATTGAGCAGGCTATTTTCTGTCTGAAATATTATCGTTAATTTACATATTAGGGTACCTGAGGATTGATTAGAAACGTTGTTTGACTTGTTTCAACGAACTTGTCCGGGTACTTTGGGGATTTTGTTTGTCTGCATGTTTGAACGCCTTTGAAAAGGTGGATTACTGAACAAAACCAAACAGTTTTTGGGATATAAAGAGGGACTTTATCGAACAAAAGGACAATTTATTGTGTAGCTGGGACCCTTGGGATTGCCATCAGAGGAAGACCTTCAATGGTAAGTGATTTATTTCATCACTATTTTTGAGTTTTGTGACACCTGTGCTGGTTATGAAATTATGTTAATTGAGGAAGTACGCGGGGCTGTTAGATTAACAAGATTCTAAGCTAAATAATGGTGTACAACACTTGTATTTTCATGAATGTTTAATATTACTATTTTTGTCATTTAAATTTCTCGCTCTGCATTTCACCGGATGTTGTCGTAGGTCTCTAGTGCACCACCAATCCCTAAGAAGTTTTAAGAGATTAAGACACCCTTTTCCCATTATGGTAAACTACTATAGTCCAGAGCCCTATGGAGGCCCTATGGGCTCTGGTCAAAAGTAGTGCACTATATTGGAATACGGTGCCATTTGGTAAAGATGTAATTACAGTGAGGGAAAAAAGTATTTGATCCCCTGCTGATTTTGTATGTTTGCCCACTGACAAAGAAATGATCAGTCTATAATTTAATGGTAGGTTTATTTGAACAGTGAGAGACAGAATAACAACAAAATCCAGAAAAACGCATGTGAAAAATGTTATAAATTGATTTGCATTTTAATGAGGGAAATAAGTATTTGACCCCCTCTCAATCAGAAAGATTTCTGGCTCCCAGGTGTCTTTTATACAGGTAACGAGCTGAGATTAGGAGCACACTCTTAAAACGACTTAGGGAGCGGCAGCCGAGGTGTCGGTTTTGGAGAGTCTTGCGTGCCCAAAGTAAAATACCTGCCACTCAGGCCCAGAAACTAGGATATGCACATAATTAGTACTATTGGATAGGAAACACTCTGAAGTTTCTAAAACCGTTAAAGTAATGTCTGTGAGTATAACAGAACTGATATAGCAGGCGAAAACCCGAGGAAAATCATCCGGATTTGCAGTTTTTTGTTTAGATGACCTTATTCTCCTGGCTGCCTATGGGATTCAATGTTATCTAGGACACAGACTGCAGTACCTATGGCTTCCACTGGATGTCAACAGTCTTTAGACAGGGTTTCATGACCTTAGGTTGAATTAGAAGCCAATAGAAGAACAATTTAGACGTGGACCCAGGAACTCAATAGAATGACATGCGCGTTCACGGTCTCGCGCGCTCTGTGTTTTTTTTTCCTTTCCTATCGTTCAGGCTATAATCCGGTTGAAATATTATAGTAAATATACATAAAAGGATACCTAAGGATACATTAAAAATGATGTTTTATTTGTTTGGACAAAGTTGATAGGTATAATTTGAAACGCGTTCTCTTCACGGTTCAATAGGCGACTCAAGGGTGGATTTTCTGAACATAATGCGCCAACCAAACAGAGATTTATGGATATAATAATTGTCTTTTTCTAACAAAAGAACCATTGGATGTCTTCGTTGGACACTTGGGATGCCCTCAGCAGAAGTTCTTCGAAAGGTAAGTGATTTATTTTAGCTCTTATATGGGTTTTGTGTGACCCGCACTTGATATGAATTTATGCTAATGTGGAAAATATATGAGGTGCTATCCTCAAACAATCAAATGTTGTGCTTTCGCCGTGAAGCCTTTTTGAAATCTGACAACGCTGTGATATTGCCAAGAATCAGAGCTTTTGATGACTATGCAACAATTCTATATTAATGAATGTTTAATAATTCAACTTTTGGATTTTGAATTTGGCACCTTACATTTCACCGGGTAGTGTCAGGAACGGGGCTACCCGGTGCTTAAGAGGTTAACCTCTAAAGCAGCGGCAGCTGGGGTGACGGTTTTGGAGCGTCTAGCGTGCCCAAAGTAAAATGCTTGCAACTCAGGCTCAGAAAATAGGATATGCACATAATTAGTACTATTGGATAGGAAACACTCTGAGGTTTCCAAAAGTGTTAACATTTTGTCTGTGAGTGTAACAGAACTCATTTGGCAGGCAAAAACCAGAGAAAATTCCATCCGGAAATCTCATTCTGGTGGCTTATGGCTCACTTTGAGACAGTGCCTTTAGAAAAGTCTTTATACCAGGACACTGAATGTAGTACCTATTGCTTCCACTGGATGTCAGCAGTGTATACGTAAAGTTTCATGGCAATCGGAACCATTGTCTTCAATAGGTAGAGGTTTTGGTGACGGTAGCTCTTTTTCAGTTGCACGTTTTGGGGCGCACGTTTGGCTGAGCGGTCCACTTTACTTGACTTATATAATGTTTAGGTGACCATCCAAGTGAAAGATTATCACTTTTATTCATAAAAGATAAGCTAAGGATGCATTTTAATTGGTTTTTGTTTTGTTGAGGGAAAGTTTATAGGTTTAGTTGAACGCGTTCTCTTCACATTGGATTTTCTGAACACAAGGCGCCAACCAAACTGAGATTTATGGATATAATTAATGACTTTTTATAACCAAATACCCATGGATTGTCTTCGTTGGACACTTAGGAAGCCCTCTGCAGAAGTTCTACAAAAGGTAAGGCACAGGTTTTCCCTGTGAAATGCATTTTCTATGNTTGTTACCTGTATAAAAGACACCTGTCCACAGAAGCAATCAATCAATCAGATTCCAAACTCTCCACCATGGCCAAGACCAAAGAGCTCTCCAAGGATGTCAGGGACAAGATTGTAGACCTACACAAGGCTGGAATGGGCTACAAGACCATCGCCAAGCAGCTTGGTGAGAAGGTGACAACAGTTGGTGCGATTATTCGCAAATGGAAGAAACACAAAAGAACTGTCAATCTCCCTCGGCCTGGGGCTCCATGCAAGATCTCACCTCGTGGAGTTGCAATGATCATGAGAACGGTGAGGAATCAGCCCAGAACTACACGGGAGGATCTTGTCAATGATCTCAAGGCAGCTGGGACCATAGTCACCAAGAAAACAATTGGTAACACACTACGCCGTGAAGGACTGAAATCCTGCAGCGCCCGCAAGGTCCCCCTGCTCAAGAAAGCACATATACATGCCCGTCTGAAGTTTGCCAATGAACATCTGAATGATTCAGAGGACAACTGGGTGAAAGTGTTGTGGTCAGATGAGACCAAAATGGAGCTCTTTGGCATCAACTCAACTCGCCGTGTTTGGAGGAGGAGGAATGCTGCCTATGACCCCAAGAACACCATCCCCACCGTCAAACATGGAGGTGGAAACATTATGCTTTGGGGGTGTTTTTCTGCTAAGGGGACAGGACAACTTCACCGCATCAAAGGGACGATGGACGGGGCCATGTACCGTCAAATCTTGGGTGAGAACCTCCTTCCCTCAGCCAGGGCATTGAAAATGGGTCGTGGATGGGTATTCCAGCATGACAATGACCCAAAACACACGGCCAAGGCAACAAAGGAGTGGCTCAAGAAGAAGCACATTAAGGTCCTGGAGTGGCCTAGCCAGTCTCCAGACCTTAATCCCATAGAAAATCTGTGGAGGGAGCTGAAGGTTCGAGTTGCCAAACGTCAGCCTCGAAACCTTAATGACTTGGAGAAGATCTGCAAAGAGGAGTGGGACAAAATCCCTCCTGAGATGTGTGCAAACCTGGTGGCCAACTACAAGAAACGTCTGACCTCTGTGATTGCCAACAAGGGTTTTGCCACCAAGTACTAAGTCATCTTTTGCAGAGGGGTCAAATACTTATTTCCCTCATTAAAATGCAAATCAATTTATAACATTTTTCACATGCATTTTTCTGGATTTTGTTGTTATTCTGTCTCTCACTGTTCAAATAAACCTACCATTAAAATTATAGACTGATCATTTCTTTGTCAGTGGGCAAACGAACAAAATCAGCAGGGGATCAAATACTTTTTTCCCTCACTGAAGATGACTAGAGAACAGGATATGGGCATAATGCTGTTCTGTATAGGTTACTTCTGATTTGTATCTGTGCTGTCACGAGTCATGCTCTCTCAATGCAGGCTGGATGCCATGGTAGCATTAATAATCTATGTTAATTAATGGTATATAACCAATATTTTATCTAATCTGTCATAGGGACTGTGTGTGTGTGTGTGTGTGTGTGTGTGTGTGTGTGTGTGTGTGTGTGTGTGTGTGTGTGTGTGTGTGTGTGTGTGTGTGTGTGTGTGTGTGTGTGTGTTTGTGTGTGTGTGAGAGTTCGTGTTTGTGAAAATGTGTTTCAGTAACCTTTATAAAGTCCATGGTCTGTAACTCTGTGTGTCTGTGGCTGGTAGCCTTTAAAACGTCCATGGTCTGTATCTCTGCGTGTCTGTGGCTGGTAGCCTTTAAAACGTCCATGGTCTGTACCTCTGTGTTTCTGTGGCTGGTAGCAAACCACATCCAGATCAATACAGTATAATCATGAGGTGCAACATTGAACAGCTAAAACCCACCAGAAACCCTTTCAGCCGGAGTCTATCCACAGTGTTTACTCACGTCCCCTAGTCCCCACACAGCCGTAGTACGACAAACAATCAACCTTGCTGGATGTGTGTAAAACAGCCAATGTCACCTCTGAACCACAGGACCAATGCTATTTTACAGAAGCCAAAGGCACACAGTAGGGCTGTTTCTCCCTTGTATAATCCTTGAAAGAGGGAACACACACACACAGACACACACACACACACACACACAAACACACAAACACACAAACACACACACACACACACAAAAGGCATATGTTTTAAAAGTCAATTCATCATAGCTGCAATAATGCATGAAGAACTATGTTAATTTATGTCTGATACATGAATAGCCTAGATGAGCACTGATTTAACTTGCTAAATGAGCATGTCCAAAGCAGTGTCACATAATGAGGCTAGATATTGTTTTTCATATGATTCATTATGGTAGTTGTGTTTCATGTCTAGACTCGTTTGTCTGTGTGTAGGCTAGCTGCAGTGTGTAGGCTAGCTGCAGTGTGTGTTTGTGTGTGTGTGTGTGTGTGTCAGCTAGCTGCAGTGATCCAATGACAACATCAGCAGAGGGTCTTTACAGTTGCATCTCAACACCAGTAGGGTTAAAGGTCACATAATATCTTTACAGAGGGATATATACATGTTTGTCAGACACACACACAAACACACACACACACACACACACACACACACACACACACACACAATCACATACTTCCCCCTTTTTCACGGTCAGATAATGTGTCTAACACAGAGAATAGCATTCTATAGTTCCCCTGATTCTGTTGTTGTTCTGATAGCTAATCCTCTGTGATTAGATCCCTCACACCAGTTTTCAATAATATTTGTTTTTGTATTTATTATGGATCCCCATTAGCTCCCTGAATGAATGACTTTATAATATAATATAAATACTGTCACACACATACACGCACGCAAGCAAGCATGCACCCACACACCTGGTGTCTGCTTTTGAAGAATCCCTCAGGTGGTTGGTGGTAGAGGCAGGAGGATCTCTCTATCTCCCTCCCTCCTCCTCCTCTGTCTTTCTCTCACTCTCTGACTCACTCTGTGACTCACACACTGCTCTCTATCTGTCCGTCTCAGTCTCAGCCTGTTTGCACAGGGGCAGGAAGCGTGCGTGCGTGTGTGCGCGAGTGCGTGTATTCAAAATAAAAAAACTCATGTCTCGGTAATTAACAAAACATCCAAACATTATCAGCCACAGTTTACACATAGGAGCTGTATCTAAAGGAGCTGTAACTAAAGGAGCTGTAACTAAAGGAGCTGTATCTAAAGGAGCTGTATCTAAAGGAGCTGTATCTAAAGGAGCTGTAGCTAAAGGAGCTGTAACTAAAGGAGCTGTAACTAAAGGAGCTGTAACTAAAGGAGCAGTATCTAAAGGAGCAGTATCTAAAGGAGATGTATCTAAAGGAGCTGTAACTAAAGGAGCTGTAACTAAAGGAGCTGTATCTAAAGGAGCAGTAGCTAAAGGAGCTGTATCTAAAGGAGATGTATCTAAAGGAGCTGTAACTAAAGGAGCAGTATCTAAAGGAGCCGTAACTAAAGGAGCCGTAACTAAAGGAGCAGTATCTAAAGGAGATGTATCTAAAGGAGCTGTAACTAAAGGAGCAGTATCTAAAGGAGC
>QNTS01002813.1:155205-165774 GCA_003317085.1 Hucho hucho | reverse complement strand
CAAAAAGTGAAGGTTGGCACACAAAAATAAACTTAAATGCAGAAATTAAGTAGTTTTTCAGCAGTCTGGGGATAGATTGGGCTACCAAATCACCTTGATCTTTAAAACATGTTACAAAATCGCGTCATTGTCTGCATCTGTTAAGGGAAGGTGACTGTGACACTAATACTAAAACGATTAGGTTAGACAGGATTTGATTTGGGCATCCAAGGGGCAGACAGGCTGTGCGATCACGATACGTGATCGATTCGTTGGTTGATGTACTTACAAGAGAGTAATGTCTTAACTGCTTGACCAGTGACAGCCATTGATCCGCGGTGCTTCGCAATAAACTATAAATCCTCCTTCCTACGCGACTCAGTACACGCTCGCCCCCATGTAAGTGACCTCGTCCATAAAGAATACGATGTCCAAGGGTGAAGGAATGAAAGGTCTACGATGCAATATTTCTCATACAGTGTTCCATTAATTAGAACCCTGAGTTAGACGTGTTCCTGAAACGCACAGAGACAACCTAATGAGGTTGAGTGAGTCACGGCGGTTGGAGCCATTTGAGTGGTATGGCGTTGTTGGCTAGGATACTGTAATGAGAAAGCAAACCTGAGCCGCGCGCTTAACACTTTAATGAAAGTAGCTGGTGCCAGCTGAAGCTAAACGAATACAAATCCGTCGCTAATTAGGAAAAGCGCTTTGTGGTAACAGGTTTCTCCTGAATGCCGGTGGGAAAGGGGGTGGGTTGATCTGCGTTAACGGCAGATAATATTTCAAGCGCAGAAGCGCATGTTTGCTTGTGTAGGGGGAAGAGTGTCAGAACATAATATTTGAAAAAATATATATAACCACTTTGTTGCGTCTGGTTATAATGTGTGTAGCCTACACGGATACTACTGATATGGGTAGAATGTCAGAAAAATCTGTTCATTGCACTGAGGTCTCTCTCTCGCTCACACAAGCACGCACACAGCCTCTGACCAGAAACAGAGAGAAAGCGAAGCAGATGGATGCACAAAAGCACTCATTCTCGGACCCTCTTTACAGTGAGCGAATAACCAGCTGTAATTGCATATATGTTATATCTCCAACTATCAATGACAGACACATTTAAATAGTATGCTAATAATTTCAGGACAAGCGTTGGCCAGTGATCTCGTTGAGCAGAAGGACAACAACAGATTGATCGTATGAATAAATAACATATGAGGCAAACTAGGAAATAACTGGGAAAGATGGGTGGGATGGGGAGAACAGAGACCGTGGGGGAAAGGAAAGACTTACAGGCATATGTCATGGAGAAGCTGTTGCCCATCTTGACCATATCCACCTGCGGCACCAGTTTGGGGATATCTTGGTGGTGCGACAGCGCGAACCGAAACACCTCATATTCGTGAGATTCGGTTGGGAATAGTCCCCCTGTGAAAGATACAGAATCAACCGTTATTTATAAAACGTCTCTATGCAAACTAAACGCAAACACAGAACATATATATATGTATGGACTGTTTTATCAGCAAAATATGTTGAATACAACTTTATAGCTTCGGAAAAGGCATATTTGTCCATACAAATAGACCTATGCCAAGAAACCAAATGTGTAGCCTAAATAAATAAACAATTCAAATAATTTCGCCAGACTTCATTTTACGGGTGTTTTTCACCTACCTATATTGATGTTACTTGGAAAACTTGAACCCAAGAATATCCCCAGAAAACTGGTGTACAGGAGGGTGAAGCTTCGCTGCATATTTCCTTTTGCATTGGCGAAGAAAAAAGAGCCGAAATCCAAGCATAGATCTTTCCTTGGTGAGTTAGTGTATACCTCCTCTTCCCAACTCCTTTTTTCCCGGTTGCAGATGCTCTTACAACAACATCCATCCAACGTCGAGAGAGAGCATGCAACTGCAGTCACTGTCTTCTCTCTCCTCCCGCTCTTTCTCTCGCGCGGTGCTGATGCCCGCTTGTCCTCGGCTGCTATGATACGGAGCGGTGACTTCAACTCTAGCCCCTACCGACGGAACGCACCCACGTCTCTCAGGCGACACTGGGGGGATCTCGCGGGCGCTCTGTTTATGTGTTGTTTTATATACTTGGAATTGGATTGAAACTGTCATAATGGCGATGGTTCCTTGGTTCATCTAGTGTTTTATTTGTGTATAACGTTTTCTTACATCTGAATTTGTTATCATTCTACGTAACCCACTCAAATGCATCTATGGGGCAATTATGCATCACACAATCTTTGAGTAATTGCACTGTGCCACTACACAACACAACACCGAGGAAAACATTAATTGCACTATAACAGTGACAAACGGTGCCCATTAAATGTTAAGGCCTACATAAAGCTGTCCCAACGGCAGAGCTTTCTTTTCAACACTTTGGAGTGAATCGTTACCACCGCTACACCTGGCTATCAGCGGAGACTTGACTGGCAGCGAAACAGTTCATTCAGCCTCATTTACTGCCTTTCTAAAAACCATAGCTGATATGGCTGACTTGCTTAAACAAATGTGGTTACTATTGACTCCTTGTGGATTTGTAAGTCGATAATAACCGCATTCTCCTTCAATAATAACGAAAGCCAACATGAGTTTTTACTTTTGAACCATACACAAACATTTTTACATTTATGTTCAGTAAATTCATAATGTTTATTCTTATATCATTAACACTTAGCTTTAAGTATAAGCAAGTGCAAGCAAACGAGCTGTGATGAGGTAGGCCTATTCGTTCAGCACTTTCTGTCACACCCTGATCTGTTTCACCTGTCTTTGTGCTTGTCTCCACCCCCACCAGGTATCTACCATCTCCCCTCATTATCCCCTGTATATTTTAACATTTTCTGTTTGTCTGTTGCCAGTTCGTCTTGTCCTGTCAAGTCCTACCAGCATGTTCCCTTGTTTCCTGTGCTCTAGGTTTTGTTTTCCTAGTCTTCCCAGTTCTGACATTTCTGCCTGTCCCGACCCTGATTTGGATTATGACCCTTTTCCTGCCTTGACTTACATTTTGTCTGCCCCTTGTACTATAATAAACTCTGAGACTCATACTATCCGCCTCATGTGTCTGCATCTGGGTCTTAGCCTGAGTCCTGATAGTACGAACTGGCCATGACTGACCCAGCAGACTCGGACCAGCTCCGCAACGCCGTCTCCTCCCAAGAAGCCACCATTGGAAGACACTTCAAGTTACTTCAAGGACTTATGGAGGATTCCAGACCTTGGCGGAATGCCATGACCGTGCCTTCAATACTTTTCTGGAGCAATTCCGCGGATTGTCTGTTAGGCAGTCCGCCACTACAGTAACCCCCCAGACTGTCAGTTACCCGCTACCAGCGGTGCTTCTCCCCAATCTACCCCGGCTTCCCGAGAACCCTGCTTACCTCCTCCGGAGCACTACGCTGGAGATCCAAGATCCTGCTGGGCATTTCTCTCCCAGTGTTCTCTCATCTTTGAGCTGCGGCCCTCTTCATTTCCCTCGGATTGCTCGAGGATAGCGTACTTGATAACGCTGATGTCTGGGAGGGCTCTCGCCTGGGCTACGGTGGTGTGGGAGCAACAATCCACCGTTTGCCTCAGTCTGGAGGAGTTTGTGGCGATTCTCCGTTGTCCGGGAGAGAGGAGGCTCGTAAGCTGCTCCAACTATGTCAGCACCCACAGTGTGGTAGACTATGCAATGGATTTTCGCACGTTGGCGGCTGAGAGTGCCTGGAACCCGGAAGCCTTGTTGGACACGTTCCTTCATGGATTATCGGAGGTGATTAAAGACGAGCTCGCAGCCCGGGAGCTGCCCATGGACCTCGACTCCCTCATAGCCTTGACCATCTGGATCGATGGGCGGCTACAGGAATGAAGGAGGGAGAGGGAGTCTGTTCCCTGTCGCCCTCGCTCTTCCTCAATTTCCACCTCGCCTCCAAGGAATCCTGGAAATCCCCAAAGTCCACCTTTCCGATGGGATCCGATGTCACCCGAGTTCTCCCGGAAATCACAGACGGCTGTTGAATTGTCTCCTCCGGAGCCCATGCACCTGGGCAGGGCTAGATTGTCTCCCGCTGAGCACTTATGCAGAATAAACACCAAGATATGTCTGTATTGTGGAGCTATGGGACATTTCTTATCTACCTGCCCATTAAAAGACCAGGGCCATCAAGTAGGTACGAGTACGCTGGTGAGCCGTACGGGGAATTTCCCATCTTCCATTTCTCGTACCCCTCTCCATGCTATCCTGTTGTGGGGTGACCAGTCCAAATCTCTCCGGGTGCTCATTGATTCTGGGGCCGACAAGAGCTTTATGGACGCTACCCTGGTGTCGGAGCAGGGAATCCCCACACAACCCCTCTCCATTCCCATGGACGTCAGAGTGCTGGATGGGCACTCTATTGGCAAAGTCACCCACACTACATTTCCCATTAACCTGTGGTTTTGTGGTTTTCATGGCTCCAGAGGCACAATCCTCTGATCGACTGGGCAACTGGTTCTATCATGGGTTGGAGCCCATTCTGCCATGCACATTGTCTGAAGTAGGTTGCAGCTTGCCCTGGGACGTCTTCCTGCGGGCTTGGGAGAAGCCTCAGATCTCTTCGCCATTCCTGCGGAGTACCAGGACCTCCGGGAGATTTTCAATATGGCCCGCGCTACATCTCTTCCTCCGCATTGAACCTACGACTGCCCTATCGACCTTCTCCCCGGTACTACACCGCCTCGGGGGTGGCTTTATTCCCTGTCGGGTCCGGAGACCAAGAGCATGGAGAGGTACATTGAGGATTCTCTTGCTGCAGGGAGTATTCGTCCATCTGCCTCACCCGGCGCAGGGTTCTTCTTTGCGGAGAAGGACAAAACCCTGCACACGTATCTCGACTACCGAGGTCTAAATGACGTCACGGTAAAAACAACGTTACCCTCTACCACGCATCTCCTTGGCTTTCGAGCCTCTACAGGGGGCGACGATCTTCTCTACGTTGAACCTTCGGAATACCTACCATCTGGTTCGTATACGGGAAAGAGATGAATGGAAGACACGGCTAACGGGCACTATCCCATTCGGACAGACCAATGCTCCCGCAGTGTTCCAGAGCCTGGTCAACAATGTGCTCCGTGATATGTTGACCGGTTCGTGTTTGTGTACCTTGACGACATCCTAGTTTTTTCCCGGTCAGCTCAAGAACACGTCCTCCACATCCGACAGGTCCATCAACTTCTCTTGGAGAACAATCTTTTGAATGAATTCCATCACTCCCCCATCTCCTTCCTATGGTACATCATTGCTGCTGTAAATATACAGATAGACTCTGATAAGGTGAGAGGGGTGGTGGATTGGCCTCAACCCACATCCAGAGTGCAGCTGCAACGTTTCCTGGGATTTGCTCATTTCTACTGCCGCTTCATCCAGGGTTACAGCACCCTGGCTTCCCTTTGTGGTTTATAATACACAAAGTAAGCAAAGCAATGAAATGCTTCCAATATTGCCTAGAATGATGAATAAGATAGTAACGAGATAGATGTATATAAGCAGTAGGCCTATAACAATTGAGATGTACAAACCATGGCATAAGGGAATGATGAGCGGATAAAAGGCAATCCGTAATTACATTAATGAGCGAGCTAAGATGGACGTAGTCAAAATAACAATTTATTCAGCACTTTTGAAATGTGCAGCGACAGAATTCAGAACATGGGCCGTTCTTACAGAATTCTCCCTATACACCAAGTCAGAACAGTAGGGTAAATAAAGGGGGCATATAAGCAGACAAAGAAATCTAATTCAAAGATGACATTTCTCTAATGATGACATTTCTTTATCTGCTCATCATTCTAAAACAGGCTATAGGCCACATGTGCACCACCAAGTCAGAACAATAGGCTAAGTTCTGAGGGGGAAAGGGACCAAATTATTAGGGTGAGGCACATGGGCTACTAACAGCTTACTACACAACATACACTTAGCATTACTTTCTTAGCTACAGTTTACATTTATTAAATAATTTATGCAGCAGCATACAATACATTTTTGGACTCAACGTTGCTGTGCTCACTTGAACAGGAAGGTGGCGCAGCGGTCCTTCTTGTGGGCAAATTTTGTCATCAAACTTTGTCATCAAAGTCTAGCGTTCTCTTTATTTATGGTGCTTTCAAGACAACTGGGAATTCAGAAAAAAAACAAGGTAAAATCATGAAGTCAGTGATCTTCAGGTCGGAGCTCTAGAAAGAGGCCCAAATTCCCGATTTGGAGTTCACCAGGGGCCCTGGTCAAAAGTAGTGCACTGCGTAGGGAATGGGGTACTATTTGGGACGCATCCTATCTGTAACTATGTACACTCTCCTATGCCTCCGGATCAGTGCTTCATCTCTATGGATGAACTGCAAGGTTAAACAGCAGCCCTGGTATCCGTGTGGGTGTTGATTGCACTTGGCATTGTAGATGTGATGCCCCTGTACTTGTTTATCATATGAAGTAGTAAATCCTTCCTTTGACACAATTAGGATTAGGGATAAGCTTGTTTATCAGACCCAGCCAAGGCACTTTCTCCTCTGTAACTGTAAAATTGCTTTCTCCTCAGTTATTGTCTTCAGAAAATGAAGTAGGGTATTAACATGTTTTCTCAGACAATGACATCTGGAGAGAGTAGGGGGCTTTAAACTGAAGTAGTTTCTTCTTGTTTCCAATTTAACAGAAATGTTACTGATAAGACCATAGCAAAGTACTTCCCGTCAGAGACACTTCAGTCACAGAGACAATGTAGGAGAGGAGAGGAAGTATGATTGGTAATAAATATTGATGGGTGTTGAATTAATCCCAATGTGAAGACTGTTTTTAATTTAAATGTTTTATTTGTCACGTCCAGGCCAGAGTTTTAGGCTGGCGTGTTTAGGTTTCGTTTTTGGTGTAGGGTTTTTTATGTTCTAGGTGTTATATATCTATGTTAGGGTAATGGTTCCCAATTAGAGGCAGCTGTGTGCCGTCTCTAATTGGGAACCATATATATGTTTGGGGTTTTCGTATAGGTTTTGTGGGTTATTGTTTGGTTATAGCTTTGTTTTGTTAGACACGTTATGTTCCACATTACGATCTTCGTTCATTTTGTTATTTTGCCCAGTTACGTGAGTTTCGTTCGTTTAAATAAACATGTATACTGGATGCCTCGCTGCGCCTTGGTCTGTCTATCCCGAAGATCGTGACATTATTGTCTTACGAAGTATCTGCTAAGTATAATATCAGCTACAAACTTTCAAGACAGAAACATGGTGTTTTCTGCCCCTTCTAGAGTTTTTCCTAGCCACTGTGCTTCTGCCTCTGCATTATTGGTCGTGGGGATTTTAGGCTGGGTATCTGCAGAGCACTTTATACTGTATATCATGGATTTTTTATTGGTCAGGCTGTCTTGTACACTTTTGCAGCTAAAAGATGAATTGCAGTATACAGAAAAAAAAGAGAAAAAAAAGAACAGTTAACAGTTAGCTAGCTGAAGAAAAAAGAAATGGAGGGCATCCAGGTCTCTAGGTTCAGAGAGTGCCTGCTCCTGGTGAAGGCATCTATTCTGCTTGCAGCCCCATGTCGTGTCTTTAGCTATGCCGGATTAAGTGATATGACATGCTATTCTATAAAATAATTTCTCTGTAATTAATATTACCTGATCAAACTAATCATGTAAATGTAATTAACTAGAAAGTTGGGGCACCAAGAAAGAATGTTTATAGAGCTGTTATCTTCCGAAATAAACTCTTAAAGACCTGGTAATCTTTTACATCAACAGTAGTCAATTATTAATCGTCACCTTATTCAGTCTCATCTGAACATCGTAGAATTCTTGGTTATCTTCACGAACCCTGGCTAACAAGTTGAATCAGCAATAGAAAATTTGGTTTAATTATTTATTTACTAAATACCAAAATTATCACACAGAATTGCATATACACAGAATGGATCATACATGAAGAACGTCCCTGGTGGACGGAACCGATTTGATGGCTGGTTACACAAAGAGAGGGGTTTGGGATTGAATGAAAGCGCGGGAAGACTGAGGAACAAAGAATTTGGTCTCTATCGGACCTTATGAAGCCATGCTATCGTAAATACAGAATCGTATGCATTCTAAATAACCGCCCATTTGGAAAAGGAAAATGCAAGACATATTTACTCTGAGCTGCGCTTCAATAGATTGGTCATAGATGGAAGGCTGGGTTGCCCAGCAGAGATCTTTTGTCCTTTGTAGTATGTCTGGTGGTGAACTGGAGCGTGGAGGATGGATACTTTGTCCGTCCTCTCCTAGCCCACATTTACAGTTGCTGCTGCTCACTCACTGGCTAGGAGGTATCACTTATTTGAATAAGAGTTCAAAGTTCATACCAAGTTGCAATACTTTAAGCTCATGCTATATTCTGGCTGGTATAGTCGAAATTCATCCTTTCTGCGTGTAGATCATCACCTTAACTTTGAACACGAAGCTAATTACGTTAGGTTATTATCTTAGCCCTTTTAACGTAGGACCGTCGTCCTAACGTCCTTGGAACACCAAGTTGAATTTTTGCCTACGGGCTTATATAGTAGTGGGAGAGAGGGGCGTTTTTCATAGTTTACAACCAATGTCTGTTCACTTGGGCGGGGCCACGGAGTGAGCAGACTTTTTACTCTATGAAAATCATTCTCTCATTTAGGAGCTAAAATTACATTTAATCTTTCCATAAATAGTTTCATATTTAAACATTTAAATTGCACAACAATTCCATGTGAATCTGATAACTAGAATGTGTAGACTTTCCAAGATACAGTTTATGTCATCCTATCATTAGTAATAATGTCTCCGACGCCAACTGATCTGACATCATATTCCTTAAGTACCAACGCATATTTTCAGCTGGTTGGACTCTCGAAATATGGTTCCTTTCCCCACCCTTTTGATGTTACCATATGTTAACAAAGGGATTTGAAGAGTCAACTCTATAGAGTAGAGAGAGAGAAAAGGGGGGGAAGGTATTTATGGGGGTCATAAACCTCACCAACAGGCCAACATCATGACACTGAGTTGGATGCTAGGGACAGGAGTGATGATGGTGAGGGTGGTGACAACTGCTGACAACTGCTGATGTAAAAAGGGCCTCATAATATTTTTTTATTGATTGATCATATTAGCCAAGAATTTCGAAAAAAGATACCAGTGTGTGATCAACGGACAAAGGGCTCCCTCAAACCCTCACGTGTCACATCCAGGCCTGAGAAGACAGGCTGGTGTGGTTAGTTTTGTTTTTGGTGTAGGGGTTTTTATGTTCTAGGTGTTATATTTCTATGTTGGGGTAATGGTTCCCAATTAGAGGCAGCTGTGTGTCGTTGTCTCTAATTGGGAACCATATATATGTTTGGGGTTTTCGTATAGGTTTGTGGGTTATTGTTTATGCATAGCTTTGTTGTTTATGTAAGTCTATGTTTATGCACGATCTTCGTTCGTTCTGTTTATTGTTTTGCCCAGTTACGTGAGTTACGTTGTTAAATAAAAAGCATGTATACTGGATGCTTCGCTGCGCCTTGGTCTGTCCCTACGGAGGATCGTGACATCACGATAGGATAGGCCTGCTACACACCAACATAGCACCATGACCTGCTACCTCCCTCTCCAGAGGAATGTTCATGATTCATGTGTCTTTAGCATATCTAGTCCACTGTAGTGCAAATCTCACCACATAGCAAAGAAAGCAAGCAAAGGAAGTGGTAGGAGGAGTATCAATGTAAATTCATTACATAACCTGCATTATTGTGAGCTGTATAGAACGGTATGTGTTCTCTCTGTGTTCTGCCTTCTGTGTTGTGTGTTCTTTCAGTGTAATGACTTCTTTGTACTGTCTGATTTGAAAGTCATGATAAACGCAAGGGGAAGAAAGCGTTTGGCTAGACCAAACTGGAGAGCTGATGCATATTGCTCTAAGCTAAATGTATGAAAACTATATCAATACAATTCACCATACATGTGGTGATAGAACGATTTCACCCCTCCATTTACTCATTCTATAGAACTCTATATGAACTCTGTGAATGCAACGTAGCCATATTTTAAGATTATAATGAGCCAGGTGGTGTTGCCATTCAAGGGGCAGCAGGTAGCCTAGAGGTTAGACTAGTAACCAAGAGGTTGCAAGATCCAATCCCCGAGCTGACAAGTTAAAAAAATATGTCGTTCTTCCCCTGAACAAGGCAGTTAACCCATTGTTCCCCGGTAGGCCATCATTGAAAATAAGAATTTGTTCTTAACTGACTTGCCTGGTTAAATAAAAAAGGTTGTAGGCTGTCTCAAATGGCACCATACAGTGCACTTCTTTTGACCAGGGCCCTATGTAGCAGTTGTGCCCTATATAAGGAATAGGGTGCCATTTGGGATGCATACTAGGTAAGGATAGAAGAAATGTCAGAGCCATGCTGGTAATTTAGCTTGGGTATCGCTGCAGTCTGTCTGTCTGTCAGTCTTTCTGTCTGTCATAGTGCCAGAGGGAGTATGTTTTTCAGGAGGCGACAGGAAGCTTAACAGCTTCACAGATGAGGATCAGGAGAATAAAGTAATGCGGTCATACCTCAGAGAGGGGGGGGGGGGGG
>QNTS01002813.1:113211-152215 GCA_003317085.1 Hucho hucho | reverse complement strand
GGTAAGAGATACAGTTCTGCATTTAACTGACAGACAATGGGATAATGGAGGAGACTCAAACTAGCAGACCTACCCCAATTCCTTTTTCTAGAATTTTCAAAGGCTCCATCCATCTCTCTCTCGCTCTCTCGCTCTCCTCCCCCTCTCACTCCTTCCTCCTCTCTATCGCTCCCTCTCTCTTCCCCCCTCACTCCCAATCCCTCGTACCCCTCTTTCCCCCTCCCTCCCTTTTCCCCCTCTCATATGCCGGCTGCATAATTGCCTTTCCGTTCGGCTGCCCGTGGGGCGAAGTGGGGCCCTCACAACGTCACCTTGGTAATTGTGATTGATGGAGTCGATACTCCTCCCTGGTTCCAGAACATCAGGCATCTCCGCACACAGACATGACACATTTTCTAGGAACAAATTATAATCTGCGGGCTCGTGATTAATCCCTTCTGGGGAAAGGGAAATATTGTGAATACCTGTGAACTTGTCTACAAGGAGACAGCTAGAGACAGCTAGAGACAGCTAGAGCTGCCCTGTACTACAGAGTGTAGTCTTGGTGCAGGGTAAATTACTGTACCATTGGGTGGGCTTTCTGAGTCTCAGTATGGACAGTTGAGGGGAGAGATGGAAGAGGAAGGTCAAAGGTACAGAGGTGGAAATGGAGGTGGGTATAGAGGTGGAGGTGGGTATGGAGGTGGGTGTGGAGGTGGAGGTAGGTATAGAGGTGGAGGCGGGTGTGGAGGCGGGTGCGGAGGCGGGTACAGAGGCGGAGGTGGGTACAGAGGCGGAGGCGGGGTAGTGTATTTAAGTTCTAAAAAGGCTTCTGAGTTTGTAATTGCCACTTAGAAATTTGAGACCCCCTACAAAAATGTCCTTGAATTATAATCCACATAATAATTCACATTTCCTGTTGCTGCAGGATTATTTTCCTGCTGTAGCAAACTGGATCAAATTAAGATCCTACATCTGCATAATGGTGGAGCTTCATCTCCTTCCTCTGTGTTTACCTCCTGCTCTGTCTAACAAGCCTTTAGAATCAATCATAACAAATTAGCTTCTGACAGAAATAACTGGACCAGCCCTAACCAGATCGGACACACCAACAGGGACGGTCACACACACACTAATGAGGCGCAGACCCTCCATCTGTCAATCAAATGGATGGAGTATGAGTCTGACCCCTCTAGGTGTAGGTCTACTGCCTGCTACACTCCTTTCTGACCCCTGTAGGTTTACTGTCCAGCTACACTCCTCTCTGACCCCTCTAGGTGTAGGTCTCCTGTCCTGCTACACTCCCCTCTGACCCCTGTAGGTCTACTGTCCTGCTACACTCCTCTCTGACCCCTGTAGGTGTAGGTCTACTGTCCTGCTACACTCCTCTCTGACCCCTGTAGGTGTAGGTCTCCTGTCCTGCTACACTCCCCTCTGACCCCTGTAGGTCTACTGTCCTGCTACACTCCTCTCTGACCCCTGTAAGTGTAGGTCTCCTGTCCTGCTACACTCCCCTCTGACCCCTGTAGGTCTACTGACCCCTGTAGGTATAGGTCTCCTGTCCTGCTACACTCCCCTCTGACCCCTGTTGATGAAGATTTAAGCAGCATCGACGGCCAGTGAAAACGCCAGATGAGGCTCAAACCAGAACAGAACAGGTGAGCTAACTGTGAAGACTCAGAAAAAAGGTAATGCCGGTAGATCGTAAAAGTATTCTCGATGAAGGCAATTACACTGTCCAATTAGGTCATAGAACCATAAAGTGAGTCTGTACAGTTAAAAGTAAAAAAAAAGAGGTTTCCGGCAGCGAGTAGCGGCAACTAGGTGCGCCAGCGTTCACTCGACCATGCCTTTGATGATTTGATGTGTTGGGCACAAAAAAAAATATTATCCTGCCTTTACCCTCCGTAACTGATGGTTGGGAAGATGACTTGAAGAAGTGGCCTCATATCACGCACGGTAGGATATTTACTTACTTTGTTGAATCCGTAGCTTGCAATGATAAGGCGATGAGAAACTTAATCGGGGATAGGGTCCCTTTTTCAGAATTTCCACTTGTCTGACGTGCCCAAAGTAAACTGCCTGTTACTCAGGCCCAGAAGCTAGGATATGCATATAATTGGTAGCATTGGATAGAAAACACTTTGAAGTTTTGAACACACTGAAATAATGTCTGTGAGTATAACAGAATTGATATAGCAGACGAAAATCGAACCAATTTTTTTTTTAGCTCCCAGGTTTTTCCAATGCAAACCTATTGCTCATATGTATTTCCGTCTCCCAGATTGCAGTACCTATGGCTTCCACTAGATTTCAACAGTCTTTATACAAGGTTTCTGGCTTGTTTTTTGAAAAACTAACAAGTAATTGTAGTTTTTCTGAAGAGAGCTCCATAAGAAAAGTAGTGTTTTGGTGTGTGTGAATGAGGGCGCGCTCTTCGTTATTTATCTTTCCTATTGAACATACTACTTTCCGTATTAAATATTACCATTTATTTAGATATTAGAGTACCTGAGGATTAATTAGAAACGTCGTTTGACTTGTTTGGACGAGGTTCACCGGTAGCTTTTTGGATTCCTTTGTCTGCATGTTGAATGAGTGTATTACTGAAATCAATGGCGCCATATAAAGGACTTTATTGAACAAAATGACCATTCATTGTGTAGCTGGGACTCTTGGGATTGCAAACAGAGAAAGATCTTCAAAAGTAAGTGATTTATTTTATCGCTATTTTTGATTTTGTGACGCCTGTGCTGGTTGAAAAATATGTTGTGGGGTGCTATCCTCAGACAATCGCATGCTATGCTTTCGCCATAAAGCATATTGTAAATCGGATAACGCAGTTCAATTAACAAGATTATACGCTTTGGAATGATGTAAGACACTTGTATTTTCATGAATGTTTAATATTACGACTTTTTATTTGAATGCGCGCCCTCCAATTTCACCGGATGTTGTCGACTTTGGTGGGACACATAGCCCAAACAGGTTTTAACCCTAACAGGTTTTAACCTTGTGATGAGATGCGTCCGCTGTCTGTATGACACCTGTCGTTGATGCTAGTACCCACGCCTTGTGATGAGATGCGTGCTGGCCCTGACTTGGCTCTATGTCTGCTTTTAGGTAGACAAGGTCATCTCCAACATCCTTCAATAACACTCGACTGACTGTTACTGTGTAGGTATTGGTACGCCTCCGAACTTTTTAAAAATCAACGACAGGTGTCATACAGACAGCAGACGCATCTCATCACAAGGCGTGGGTACTAGCATCAACGACAGGTGTCATACAGACAGCGGACGCATCTCATCACAAGGCGTGGGTACTAGCATCAACGACAGGTGTCATACAGACAGCGGACACATCTCATCACAAGGCGTGGGTACTAGCATACGACCAAAAATGACATAAAAGTGCAGGACAACGGGTACTCCAGGAGAGGTTTGGGAAACACTGGGTTAGATAATAACAAAAAATATTTTCTTCAATGTAGGTTGAGAGTGCAGTCAGGCAAGGCTAAACAGGAATGGCATGCATGGAGCCAGCCCAGATGGGATCCTTGGTTGGGAGCCAGCCCAGAAGGGATCCTTGGTTGGGAGCCAGCCCAGAAGGGATCCTTGGTTGGGAGCCAGCCCAGAAGGGATCCTTGGTTGGGAGCCAGCCCAGAAGGGATCCTTGGTTGGGAGCCAGCCCAGAAGGGATCCTTGGTTGGGAGCCAGCCCAGATGGGATCCTTGGTTGGGAACCAGCCCAGATGGGATCCTTGGTTGGGGGCCAGCCCAGATGGGATCCTTGTTTGGGGGCCAGCCCAGATGGGATCCTTGTTTGGGGGCCAGCCCAGATGGGATCCTTGTTTGGGAGCCAGCCCAGATGGGATCCTTGGTTGGGAGCCAGCCCAGATGGGATCCTTGATGCAACAGCTCCTTGAGAAGTGCCCCTTCAAGAGTTCCACGTCTCTGACAGTACCTAATTCACCCCAATGGAAAAGATGGATACTACCATCAGATGGGTAAAAATGTTTTCAAGAAAATAGATTATTAGCTGTATTATTACAAGTATTGAACATTGTATTGTAAACTCATACTTATACATTTTTTGGCAATGTGCTTTCTTATTCCTTCTTTCAGACACATGTGACCATGATGTGCCTGAGCCTACAGAGCTGCAAGCTGGTCGTCTAGACACCAAGCGAGCACATAGAAGTAGACATTCCATTTGATAAAGACTAAACAGATGCACATGTGCAACAGCTGCAGAAGTTCTACTTTTGACACATGCTACCTAGGTTGACTGATGATCTGGCTGGAAAGAAGATACTTCTCTGCCCACAGTACCTGGAGCTCTTTAAGTAAATGGGGGTGAGCAGTAGATTGAATATTCTGGGCATACACAATTCACTTCGTTTGAGCGTGCACTTACTTCATGAAGTACTGTTTTAATAAATATATATATTAAATAATACATAAGATACTAATATATTAGATAATCAATTTATTAAAAGGTATACCTACACAAACACAGTGTAATTTTTCATAGGATAAAGTACATTTTTCATAGGACAGAACCAGTTAAAATAGGCATGTTGGTACAGGCAGTTGTGAGCTGACAAAACAATGGCAAAACAATGATTTAAAACAATTACAGCTAACAGTTGGAATAAAATAATGCTACAAATGCTGACAATGTTTTGCAGTTCATTAATAGGAATAAAGTGATGTACATTTGTGGAATACATAACCGATCAGTGCATGTTGTTAGTCATGTTGATTGTGTTTGACATCGTGTCTATTTGCTAGAAATAAGCTCTACTCTCAGATTTACAAGAGCTGCACAAATTTAAAATGTGTTAACTAATAGGCACAATTTGTGAGAGAATCTTACATCTTAAGACGCCTTATTGCTCGTTCCACATGAATACGGACATTAGCAATGCGTGACCTGCTCATTTGTCAACTGGCATTGCTTGCGTGTAAATGCTGTGTAAATGCTGCTAGCATGTCCCTAAATTGTGAAGCCACGGTCCCCCATCACCTCATCTCCAGCACGCAAATGGTTGAGAAACCCTGAGTTCTGTGTTATGAACCTATTGCTACGTTTCCCACCATAAGCCTCTGAAATTAACATAACCATTCCTGATGGAACAGTTGCAACTAGATATTTTATTATTATATTATTAATGGCATAGTAGTGACTGTAAGATTCAGTTCTCGAGTCCAGATTTTTTGCCTTCTGCAAAACGTACTGTGCAGTCAATAACACAAGTTGTGTTGGAAAATTTCTCCTGAAAAACCTGTGGCATAGTAGTCTTTATCGTCTCACAAGGCAGCCATGGAATGAGATCCTTGGTGTGCTCAGCAATGACATCTATCCAGAATTCAGGGTTTTACTGACCTGACTGGGTGACCTTTTGCTAAATCAGCTATAACAAAGTTCTGTCTAAGTTTCGTTAGTATCAACAAAATTTGGTCTACAACCGGCATTGTTGATGATGTGGGGGCAAAACCTTGTAAGCAAGACACAAGAGTGTTGAATTCTAGTAGTGGAATCCCTGTGTACCTTGATTATATATTAATTTCAGACCCTAACTAGAAGCTATCGTAGTCAGATTCTAGTAGCAAAAACTAAAGACAAACACGCAATATCAACTAGTCGACATACCTGTTCTTGTGACATGTCTGTCAATCCTCCGGCTGAGGCGGCGTCTCTTCTCTGGTGGCCTCTCATAACCCAGAAAGAGCGTTGGGTGTGGGTTATCCTGCGTTGGCATCTTACCAACAAAGTGAAACGAGCAAACATACAAGTTTTTGGGAGTGTTTTTTAAGTTTACGTTTTTGAGACAATTTCTTTTCGCTTCGTCGTCATTTGGGAGGCGATGAAACCTGTACCATCTCTGACAGGAACATTCTGATTTAGTTTTAGGTTTATGGTCGAAGCACTCCAATTTAAGCCAATCAGTAAGTTTTGTCTGGTTGTATGTACAACCACGAACAGCACACGTTGTCCCCGAGTTCCATAACATTTCAAAATAAAGCAAGTGAATATCTTATTATTGCTTATCCCAGTCGTCTAGCTTCTAAAACCAAAAATACCGCTGGTCTTCTCAATACTTCGCTACTTCCGCCGGAAGTGCCCCCATAATCGTTTCCCCAGTAACCTCCCCAGGAAACTTGTGGCTAGAAGGTGACTATGGTACAGACCAGGCTGTGTGTGTTCTGACAGAGTATGTGTCCCAAATGGCCTATATAGTGCACTACTTTTGACCAGGGCCCTATGCACAATGTAGGGAATAGGGTGCTATTTGGGATGCATAGGCTCCAATATCATGTGTTGCTGTAGAGCTCCAGGAGGAGGTGTACTGAAGCCAGTTTGACAGCTCTCTCCTTTGAGACAACCACGCAGCACACGCTTACCCAGGGAAATCAGAACACTGTGTGTGTGTGTGTGTGTGTGTGTGTATGTCACGTCAGCCACAGCTGCACTGGACTTTTCCTGCTCGTTAAATTTATGATACTAATGATCTCACACACACACAGATACTCAATACAGGGAGAGATGGACGCAGAGAGAGGGAGCAAGGAAAAGGAGGGAGAGAAATTTAGAGAGGGGAGAAGGTCAGGAGAGCGGAGGAGGAGGAGAGGAGAGAAGGAGCGGTCGATTCTCATGAAGTGTGTAGGAGTTTATGAAAGCTAAACAATGAAACAATGCGCACACAGACACACACACACAGTGTTCTAGACTGTGTTATAGAGTGTTCTGCATAGTCTTCTCCAGAGCTGTGTATTTAGACAGTTGTGCCAACTTTTTGGATTTTGAATATTGTTCTAATTCTAGACATTCAGTTACATAGCATTATTTAAATATTCCCCATGTAATGTTAATGGGGCGCTAACATGGCTGCCATACAATGTTAGTGTCATGTAAATGCATCATAATGCAGAAACCTCAATGTCCCAACACTACATGGTTCCCAACACTCTACATGGTTGTTTCATGACACACACTTATGTGCGTGTGTGTGTGGTTAATGGAAGCCTAGTGCTGTGGTAGCTGTATTTGAGGCTTTGAAAGATTAGGAAGGAGGCAAGGAAACCCAAGCAGGTTCTCTGCATTCCTTCCTCCATCTCTCTCTTTCCTTCTCTCTCTCTAGATTCAGGGAGAAGTGAAAGAGTTAGAGACTAAAAATGGGGAGCAAGAGTGAGACAGAGATGGAGCAGTAAAGAAAGGGAGAGGCAGGAGAGAGAGAGAGAGAGGCAGGAGAGAGAGAGAGAGGCAGGAGAGAGAGAGAGAGGCAGGAGAGAGGGTGTCTGTGAGAGAGGGGGGGGGGGAAGAGAGAGGGTGTCAGAGAGCGAGGGAGAGGGTAGAAAAAGAGGATAGAGAGAGAACATTTCTGTCCTCCATCTGAATCCTAGGCTTCAATAGCAGCTGTCAGATATTGAGGCAGAGCCCGCTGTGTACAGGGACCGCACACACAACACACAGGCTCAGAGATACATTGCATCTGGCCCTCTACACCAAGAGTGTGTGTCCCAAAAGGCACCCTATTCCCTATATAGTGCACTACTTCTTACTAGAGCCCTGTGGCCCCTGGTCAAAGGTAGTGCACTATATAGGGAATAGGGTGCCGTTAGGACACAGCCTCAGAGTTTTCATTGGCCCTCTCTCTATATGAAAGAGTGCATTTGGCCTTTCAAACTGAGAAGGAGCCAGCCATTGGCATTTCACGCATTCTTTTTCTTCAGCTTGCAGCATTAAATGAGCTGGCAGGGATGGACATTGTTCCCTGGCCAATTAGTGGGTCACCCAGCAGATCTGTGGGTTTTGTTTGCAAGGAGTGTGTGTGTGAGTGTGTGTGTTCGTCTTGCTATACTTAAAATCATATTTTATTTGTCACGTGCCAAATACAACAGGTGTAGACCTTACAGTGAAATGCTTACTTACAAGCCCTTAACCAACAATAAAGTTTTAAGAAAATACAGAAAAAAAAGTAAGAGAAGAACAAATAATTAAAGAGCAGCGGGGCTTTATACCAGGGGTACCAGTACAGAGTCAATGTGTCAATGTGCGGGGGCACCGGTGTCGAGGGTAATTGAGGTAATTATGTACATGTACTGTAGGTAGAGTTATTAAAATGGCTATGCATAGATAATAACAGAGTAGTGGGGGGAGGGGACAATGCAAATAGTCTAAGTGGCCATTTGATTAGCTATTCAGGAGTCTTATGGCTTGGGGGTAGAAGCTTGGACCTCTTGGACCTAGACTTGGCACTCCGATAACGCTTGATGTGCGGTAGCAGAGAGAACAGCCTATGACTAGGGTGGCTGGAGTCTTTGACAATTGTTAGGGCTTGGTGTGCGTGCGTGTTTGTATGTGCAGATTTATGCAGTCAAGCGTATTGCTCCTAGTGGCATATACAACAGCTGTTTTTCATAGAACCATTTACAGAATCTAAATCTGATCTAAGCCGCAAGATAGACTTGAAGCTCTGATAATGGCATAGATATAGTTAAGGTCTTAGCTTAGCATTGGACAAAATACAAGCTTGGTGTTAGGGAGAGATAGCCAGAGAGATAGCAGAGCTTAGCAGCTGTAATGATCTGTGGGTTGGTTTAGTAGTGAGACGTTTGTCCCAAATGGCAGCCTACTCCCTTTAAAAGTGCACTACTTTTGAACTGAGCCCAATGACTAGAGGCCAAAAGTAGTGAACTATAAAGGGAATAGGGTGCCATTAGGGTGCCAGAATCTCTATAGCTGAAGCATAGTACAGTAGCCTCCATGCCCTAATCAGAAACAGTACAGGGCTTCATTAAGCCTGTTCTCCATGTAAACCCAGGCCTGTTATTCAATAAGCCCGTTCTCCATGTAAACCCATGCCTGTTATTCAATAAGCCTGTTCTCCATGTAATACCCAGGCCTGTTATTCAATAAGCCTGTTCTCCATGTAAACCCAGGCCTGTTATTCAATAAGCCTGTTCTCCATGTAAACCCAGACCTGATACCCAGGCCTGATACAAGCCTGTGAGTGCAGAACGCGCCCACGCGGCGTAAATGTTGCTTTACGTTGCTCTTCTGGTCTTGGTAAGCTACAGAGCCTCCTGCCGTGGCAGAGGACTGAGGGGAATTTATTATTAAAAGTGTGTGCGTGTGTTTGTATGAGTATGTGTGTTAAACAGCAGTTTATCTAACCAGCAGACTGACTGCTGAAACTGAATGGACTGAGAGCGAGAGATGAGCGAAGCTCAGTAAACCAAATCTCAATCTTCAACAGGTTCTCACACAGAATATTTCCTTTGAGTAGAAGCTATCAGCAGTTGAGACTGATGGGCAATACATACTGTACTGGGATCAGGGAGAGGAGACATGAGGGATGCATGAACCTGGATGTAAAACTTGTGTTTGCACTCAGAAGCCAGACTGTTTTTGTCCATCTCTTGCACTATGAGCTTGTATTGCATCTGCCACCCCTGTCCACAACACCCTAGCGAAACCTACTTGATGGTAATAGCGCTTACCGTTGCCCCTAGTGGCCAGTTTTTAAGGCATCTCCTGGGGACCCTGAGTGACATGGAGTTACCTGGCTGTGTATTGGCCTTATTAATGTATTTTTGGGGTCCATAGCACTCACTCTATAGAGTTGATAGAATATATCACAAATATATTCTGATGGAGCCCAACACATAAACACCACCCTGACGTGTTTATAACTAATTTCACCTGAGTTTTTTTTTTTTTAAAGACTGTCTGGCTTCGGCTTGCGGTTCAGTTCACCTGAACAAAAGAAAGATATTGCGCATCCATACTCTCACGCACACACAGAGAGAGAGATGACCCACTTCTTGATGTGTTAATGTGCCACTTTAGCTGGCTGGAGCTAGCAGCTAAGCTCAGGTGTGAGAGGTATGGTGCCAGTGTGTGTGTGCCAGGCAGACAGACAGGTCAGAATGACATTTGACTCTCTCAGGCCCTCGTCTCTTACTCACACACAAACACGCACAAACACGCACACACATGCACACACATGCAGGCACACACACTGCACCTTGCACACCTGATAGTGATGTAAATGGCAATGTTTTACTCTGAATCATCAGTGGACGGGAAGTCATGTTCATGGCTGTGCCCCAAAAGGTAAACTATTCCCTACTAAGTGCACAACGTTTGACCAGGGCCCATAGGGTGCACTAGATAGGGAATATGGCTCCATTTGGGATGCGGACCATAAATGATTTCTTACATACAGTAGCAATCAAAAGTTTGCACACACCTACTCATTCAAGGGTTTTTCTTTATTTTTACTATTTTCTACATTGTAGAATAATAGTGAAGACATCAAAACTATGAAATAACACATGGAATCATGTAGTAACCAAAAAAGTGTTTGAGATTCTTCGAAGTAGCCACCCTTAGCCTTGATGACAGCTTTGCACACTCTTGGAATTCTCTCAACCAGCTTCACCTGGATTTCTTTTCCAACAGTCTTGAAGTAGTTCCCACATATGCTGAGCACTTGTTGGCTGCTTTTCCTTCACTCTGCTCATGGACAGGAATTCAGTTTCATCATAGTGCTTGATGGTTTTTGTGACTGAACTTGAAGAAACAAAAAACATTCTTGTAATGTTGCGGGTTGACCATGTCTTAAAGTAATGACGGACTATCGTTTCTCTTTGCTTATTTGAGCTGTTCTTGCCATAATATGGATTTGGTATTTTACCAAATAGGGCTATCTTCTGTGTACCACCACTACCTTGTCACAACACAACTGATTAGTTCAAATGCATAAAGAAAGAAAATTTGTGGAATTTCTATCTTTTAACAAGGCACACCTGTTAATTGAAATGCATTCCAGGTGACTACCTCGTGAAGTTGGTTGAGAGAATGCCAAGCGTGTGCAAAGCTGTCATCATGGTAAAGGGTGGCTACTTTGAAGAATCTCAAATAGAAAATACATTTTAATTTGTTTTACACTTTTTTCGGTTACTGCATGATTCCATATGTTTTTTCATAGTTTTGATGTCTTCACTATTATTCTACAATGTAGCAAATAGTAAAAATAAAGAAAAACCCTTGAATGAGTAGGTGTGTCCAAACTTTTGACTGGCACTGTATGTTTATTGTTGCTTTGAACATGTTTAATCACCGGCTGCTGAATGGTCCATATGTTAATTAATAAAACATGATGCATTCCCCTCAGGAGCTTGATAATGTGCTTACACAATCAAATATTTACCGATCAATCTATTAAGTTTCACTTTGCTTATTTGCTTACTATACATGTTCCGTTTTTTCACATTGGTACAAACATTTACCCTTCATCTATTCCATACAAATATTTGGAGAATATTGGACAGGACTGCTTTACACACTTTCCATTGTGGCACGACCAATATTTACCAGCTGTCAATTTGTTTCGCTACAGTGTTGAATGAATTCCAGAATAAAAATGAATTGCAGAAGCTATGAGCAGAGGAAATAAGTGATATCCATGAAATCAATTTCCTTATCAGGCTGTGTGTCGGCCTCATCACCAGACTGACACATTAGTCATTGTCATATTAGCAGATGATTCACAGAGCAATGCATTAGAAGCATCCCCTAGTTACTGTAGCAGGCATGTAGAGTAGCGGAGAATAGTGGAAAGATATCCATAGATTGTAGGCTTTGTTTTTCCACAAATAAGGTTGCACAATTCAGGTAATTTTCCTCCAAAATTTCCAGTTGGATAGGTTCTGGTTGTAAAGTTCCAGGAATGAAGAGGAAATAAGTAGGAAGTCTGGGATTTCTGGAAAACTATGGAATTGTGCAACTCTATCCACAAACATGGAATGGGAGCTCCTTAAGACCTATCAAATGAATGATAGCTACAGTATACAGTGCCTTCAGAAAGTACTCAGACCTTGAGTTTTTCCACAGTCTTACTCTAAAATTGATTCAATAGTTTTTTCCTCATCAATCTACACACAATGCACCATTATGACAAAGCAACCATTTTTGAAGTTTATTTACAATCATTTTTACGGAAATATTACATTTACATTAGTATTCAGACCCTTTACTCAATAATTTGTTGAAGCACCTTTGGCAGTGATTACAGCATAGAGTCTTTTTGGGTATGTCGCTGCAACTTGGCACAACTGTATTTGGGGAGTTTCTACAATTCTTCTCTGCAGATCCTCTCAAGCTCTGTTAGGTTGGATGGGGAGCGTTGCTACACAGCTATTTCTCTCCAGAGATGTTCGATCGGGTCCAAGTCCGGGCACTGGCTGGGCCACTCAAGGATATTCAGAGACTTGTCTCGAAGCAACTCCTGCATTGTCTTGGCTGTGTGCTTAGGATCATTGTACTGTTGGAAGGTGAACCTTCGCCCCAGTCTGAGGACCTGAGCGTTTTGCAGCAGGTTTTCATCAAAGATCTCTCTGTACTTTGCTCCGTTCATCTTTGCCTCAATCCTGACTAGTCTCCCAGTCCCTGCTGCTGAAAAACCTCCCCACAGCATAAAGCTGCCACCACCATGCTTAACCGTAGGGATGGTGCCAGGTTTCCTCCAGACTTGAGGCTTGGCATTCAGGTCAAAGAGTTCAAACTTGGTTTCAACAGAGAATCTTGTTTCTCATGGTCTGAGAGTCTTTAGGTGCCATTTGTCAAACTCCAAGTGGTCTGTCATGTGACTTTTCCTGAGGAGTGGCTTCTGGCCACTCTACCATAAAGGCCTGATTGGTGGAGTGCTGCAGAGATGGTTGTTCTTCTGGAAGGTTCTAACATCTCCACAGAGGAAGAATGGAGCTCTGTCAGAGTGACCATCATGTTCTTGGTCATCTCCCTGATCAAGGCCCTTCTCTCCTGATTGCACAGTTTGGCCGGGTGGCCAGCTCTAGGAAGAGTCTTGGTGGTTCCAAACCTCTTCCATTTAAGAATGATGGAGGCCACTGTGTTCTTGGGGACCTTCAATAATGCAGAAATGTTTTGGTGCCCTTCCCCAGATCTGTGCCTCGACACAATCCTGTCTCGGAGCTCTATGGACAATTCCTTTGACCTCATGGCTTGTTTTTTTCTTTGACATGCACTGTCAACTGTGGGGTCTTACATAGACAAGTGTGTGTCTTTCCAAATAATGTCCAATCAATTGAATTTACCACAGGTGGACTCCAATCAAGTTGTAGAAACATCTCAAGGATGATCAATGGAAACAGGATGCAGCTCAGTCTCATAGCAAAGGGTCTGAAAACCTATGTAAATAAGGTATTTCTGTTTCTAAAAACCTTTTTTCGCTTTGTCATTATGGGGTATTGTGTGTAGATTGCTGAGGGGTTTAATGTTTTTAATCCATTTTCGAATAAGGCTGTAATGTAAGAAAATGTGGGGAAAATCCTGGGGTCTGAATACTTTCCAAACTCACTGTAAATGATGCTCTTTGTTTACCATTGCATTGCTTCTTAAAGACACTGGACATCTCAAATGTACAATATATGAATTAAGCAAAGTTGCTTGGGCTTTAGGGTACAGTAATTAGGTTATGATGTGTGTAGTGTATGTATCAATACTACTCTGCCTACATGGCTCCAGATGAAATCTAAACCAAGATGAGAAAGTCTTTACATTGTCTTCAGAAGTGGCGAGTTCTGCACCAAAAGTTACAATAAACGGCACTTTTCTTTCCCTCCGTCTCTACACTCAAGGTATGTATATCCCTCCCTCCCTAGTGAATACTCATCTAATCACTACCCATCACTTTTATTTGTCCCTTCTATCCTTCCTAAAGGCTGAAATGGGAATCAAATCAAATGTAATTTGTCACATGCTTCGTAAACAACAGGTGTAGACTAACAGTGAAACGCTTACTTACTGGTCCTTTTCCAACAATGCTTTGCTAAGATAAAGATAAGTTTTTATAGAAACACTGACACAAGGAATAAATACACAGTGACTAACGAATACCAATAATGAGTAAAAGTAACATGGCTATACAGGGAGGACCAGTACCGAGTCGATGTGCAGGGGTACGATGTAATTGAGGTAGGTTTGTACTTATAGGCAGTGAGAAAGTGACTAGGCAACAGGATAGATAATAGACATTAGCAGCATTGTATGTGGGGAGTGTGTGTGAGCGCGTGCTTGTGTGTGGCGTCAGTATGTATGTGTGTGCGTGTTATGTGTGTGTGTTGGGATGTCAGTGTAAGTTTGTGTGATTGTGTGGGTAGAGTCCAATGTGTGTTCATAGAGTCAGTACAAGAGAGTTAGTGTAAAAAAGGTAAGTGCAGGTAGTCCGGGTAGCCATTTGATGAGCTACTTAGCAGTCTAATAGCTTGGGGAGAAGAAGCTGTTCAGGGTCCTGTTGGTTGCAGACTTGGTGTACTAGTACCGCTTGCCGTGTGGTAGCAGAGAGAACAGTCTATGGTATGGGTGGCAGGAGTCTTTGACAATTTTGAGGGCCTTCCTCTGACACGCCTGGTATAGAGGTCCTGAATGGCAGGGAGCTTGACCTGTAGCAACTTGCCGGCGGATGCCAAGCAGTTGCCATACCATACGGTGATGCTTTTTTTATTTTATTTTTAATTTCACCTTTATTTAACCAGGTAGGCAAGTTGAGAACAAGTTCTCATTTACAACTGCGACCTGGCCAAGATAAAGCAAAGCAGTTCGACACATACAACAACACAGAGTTACACATGGAATAAACAAACTTACAGTCAATAAAACAAATCTATATACAAAGAGTGCAAATGAGTTAGGATGAGGAAGGTAAAGGCAATAAATAGGCCATGGTGGCAAAGTAATTACAATATAGCATTTAAACACTGGAATGGTAGATGTGCAGTAGATGCATGTGCAATGTAGAAAAACTGGGGTGCAAAGGAACAAGATAAATAAATAAATACGGTAGGGGATGAGGTAGTTGGTTGGGCTATTTACAGATGGGCAATATACAGGTGCAGGGGTCTGTGAACTGCTCTGACAGCTGGAGCTTAAAGCTGGTGAGGGAGATAAGTGTCTCCAGTTTCAGAGATTTTTGTAGTTCGTTCCAGTCATTGGCAGCAGAGACCTGGAAGCAGAGTCGGCCAAAGGAGGAATTGGCTTTGGGGGTGACCAGTGAGATATACCTGCTGGAGCGAGTGCTACGGGTTGGTGCTGCCATGGTGACCAGCGAGCTGAGATAAGGCGGGACTTTACCTAGCAGGGGATTGGAAAGGAGACCTGGAGCCAGTGGGTATGGTGACGAGTGTAAGGCGAGGGCCAGCCAACGAGAGCGTACAAGTCGCAATGGTGGGTGGTGTATTGGGCTTTGGTAACAAAACGGATGGCACTGTGATGGACTGCATCCAATTTGTTGAGTAGAGTATTGGAGGCTATTTTGTAAATGACATCACCGAATTCGAGGATTGGTAGAATGGTCAGTTTTACGCGGGTATGTTTGGCAGCATGAGTGAAGGATGCTTTGTTGCGAAATAGGAAGCCAATTCTAGATTTAATTTTAGATTGGAGATGTTTGATGTGAGTCTGGAAGGGGAGTTTACAGTCTAACCGGACACCTAGATATTTGTAGTTGTCCACATAATCTAAGACAGAACCGTCCAGAGTAGTGATACTGGACGGGCGGACAGGTGTGGGCAGCGATCGGTTGAAGAGCATACATTTAGTTTAACTTGCGTTTAAGAGCAGTTGGAGGCCACGGAAGGAGAGTTGTATGACATTGAAGCTCGTCTGGAGGGTAGTTAACACAGTGTCCAAAGAGGGGCCAGAAGTATACAGAATGGTGTCGTCTGCGTAGAGGTGGATCAGAGACTCATCAAGAGCGACATCATTGATGTATACAGAGAAGAGAGTCGGCCCAAGAATTGAACCCTGTGGCACCCCCATAGAGACTGCCAGAGGCCCAGACAACAGGCCCTCTGATTTGACACACTGAACTCTATCGGAGAAGTAGTTGGTGAACAATGCGAGGCAATCATTTGAGAATCCAAGGCTGTCGAGTCTGCCGATAAGGATGTGGTGATTGACAGAGTCGAAAGCCTTGGCCAGATCAATGAATATGGCTGCACAGTAATGTCTCTTATCGATGGCGGTTATGATGTCGTTTAGGACCTTGAGCGTGGCTGAGGTGCACCCATGACCAGCTCTGAAACCAGATTGCATAGCGAGAAGGTACGGTGGGATTCGAAATGGTCGGTAATCTGTTTGTTAACTTGGCTTTCAAAGACCTTAGAAAGGCAGGGTAGGATAGATATAGGTCTATAGCAGTTTGGGTCAAGAGTGTCTCCCCCTTTGAAGAGGGGGATGACCGCAGCTGCTTTCCAGTCTTTGGGAATCTCAGACGACAGGAAAGAGAGGTTGAACAGCCTAGTAATAGGGGTTGCAACAATTTCGGCAGATAATTTTAGAAAGAAAGGGTCCAGATTGTCTAGCCCGGATGATTTGTAGGGGTCCAGATTTTGCAGCTCTTTCAGAAGATCAGCTAACTGGATTTGGGAGAAGGAGAAATGGGGGAGGCTTTGGCGAGTTACTGAGGGGGGTGCAGGGCTGTTGACCGGGGTAGGGGTAGCCAGGTGGAAAGCATGGCCAGCCGTAGAAAAATGCTTATTGAAATTCTCAATTATTGTGGGTTTATCGGTGGTGACAGCGTTTCCTATCCTCAGTGCAGTGGGCAGCTGGGAGGACGTGCTCTTATTCTCCATAGACTTTACAGTGTCCCAGAACTTTTTTGAGTTTGTGTTACAGGAAGCAAATTTCTGCTTGAAAAAGCTAGCCTTGGCTTTCCTAACTGCCAGTGTATATTGGTTCCTGACTTCCCTGAAAAGTTGCATATCACGGGGGCTGTTCGATGCTAATGCAGAACGCCACAGGATGTTTTTGTGCTGGTCAAGGGCAGTCAGGTCTGGAGAGAACCAAGGGCTATATCTGTTCCTGGTTCTAAATTTCTTGAATGGGGCATGCTTAGTTAAGATGGTGAGGAAGGCACTTTTAAAGAATAACCAGGCATCCTCTACTGACGGGATGAGGTCAATATCCTTCCAGGATACCCGGGCCAGGTCGATTAGAAAGGCCTGCTCGCTGAAGTGTTTNAGGTTCATTGATGATTTGTGTAAGGTTGAGAGCATCAAGCTTAGATTGTAGGATGGCCGGGGTGTTAAGCATGTCCCAGTTTAGGTCACCTAGCAGCACAAACTCTGAAGATAGATGGGGGGCAATCAGTTCACATATGGTGTCCAGAGCACAGCTGGGGACAGAGGGTGGTCTATAGCAAGCGGCAACAGTGAGAGACTTGTTTCTAGAAAGGTGGATTTTTAAAGGTAAAAGTTCAAATTGTTTGGGTACAGACCTGGATAGTAAGACAGAACTCTGCAGGCTATCTCTGCAGTAGATTGCAACACCGCCCCCTTTGGCCGTTCTATCTTGTCTGAAAATGTTGTAGTTAGGGATGGAAATTTCAGCGTTATTGGTGGTCTTCCTGAGCCAGGATTCAGACACGGCTAGGACATCCGGGTTGGCAGAGTGTGCTAGGGCAGTGAATAAAACAAACTTAGAGAGGAGGCTTCTAATGTTAACATGCATGAAACCAAGGCTCTTACGGTTGCAGAAGTCAACAAATGATAGCGCCTAGGGAATAGGAGTGGAGCTAGGCACTGCAGGGCCTGGATTAACCTCTATATCACCAGAGGAACAGAGGAGGAGTAGGATAAGGGTACGGCTAAAGGCTATAATGACTGGTCGTCTAGGACGTTCTGAACAGAGAGTAAAAAGAACAGGTTTCAGGGGGCGATAAAATAGATTAAAGGCATAATGTACAGACAAGGTATGGTAGGACGTAAATACAGTGGTGGTAAACCTGGGTATTGAGTGGTGATGAAAGAGATATTGTCTCTAGAAACATTTAAACCAGGTGATGTCATCGCACGTGTGGGTGGTGGAACTGAAGAGTTGGATAAGGTATATTGAGCAGGGCTAGAGGCTCTGTGAAATAAGATAATAAACACTAACCAGAACAGCAATGGACAAGGCATATTGACGTTGAGGAGAGGCATGCTTAGCCGAGTGATCATAAGGGTTCAATTAGTAGTGAGGCTGGTTGGGACATGGCGATTCAGAAAGCTAGCCGGGGTTATCAAGCTAGCAAAGGCTAGCAGGCCGGGTAACAAAGACGGAGGAAGTCTGTTTATAGCCTCCTCGTACGTTTCCGTCGGTAGACCAGTCGTGATGGGTTAGTGGGGTTCCGTGTGGTGAAGGGGACCAGGCCAATTACGCAAAATAGGTAATAGTGGCCCAAGAAATTGTCCGTTGGACCTGTTTAGCTAGCAGCCGATATGCTCTAGACAGCTAACGTTAGTGGGCCGCAGTTAGCTGATGGGCGTTCAGGTGACGTTGCGACGGAGGGCCGGTTGAATAACCCCCTCGGGCAGATAACGTCGGTGGTCCAGTCGTGAAGGCCCGGTGAGGCTCCGCACCGGCAGTAAAAAAACGGGTCCGGATAGGTGTTGTAGCCCAGGAGTGGCTGATGGGATTCTTCAGCCAGCCGGAAGATGGGCCAAGCGCAGGCTAGCTTCAAGCTAATTGGTGCATTGCTCCGTGACGAACGTTAGCCAATAATCACTCGGAAAGCAGCTAGCTAGCTGCAAGATCAAGGTGAAAATATCCAGAGCTTGCGGTTGGAATCCGGGGATATGGAGAGAAAATAGGTCCAGAATGCTCTGGTTTGAGTCGCGTTATACGAACGGCGAGAACTTTTCCGAGCTAAAGGTTAGCTGCTGCTGTCCGTTAGCAATGGTAAGCTAAATACTAACGTTAGCTAGTTAGCTTCTAATAGGGAATTCCGGATTCGAGGTGGATAATACTTGAAAAAAACAGATCTGTACCACAGTGGGTGAGGCGGGTTGCAGGAGTGTTTTGAAGTTAAGTTTAAAAATATATACAGTGAGGGAAAAAAGTATTTGATCTCCTGCTGATTTTGTACGTTTGCCCACTGACAAAGAAATGATCAGTCCAGTATTTTAATGGTAGGTTTATTTGAACAGTGAGAGACAGAATAACAACAAAAAAATCCAGAAAAACGCATGTGAAAAATTTTATAAATTGTTTTGCATTTTAATGAGGGAAATAAGTATTTGACCCCCTCTCAATCAAAGATATAAAAATATATATACACTGGACACGACAGGATGAGGACAAAAGACGTCTGACTGCTACGCCATCTTGGATTGAGGAGCAGCCAGTCAAGATGCTCACAATGGTGCAGCTGTATAACTTTTTGAGGATCTGAGGGCCCATGCCAAAATGTTTCATCCTCATGAGGGGGAAGAGGCATTGTCATGCCCTCTTCACAACTGTGTTGATGTGTGTGGACATTGTTAATTCCTTAGTGATATGGGCACTGAAGAGCTTGAAGCTCTCAACCCGCTACACTACAGCCCTGTCGATGTGGATGGGGGCTTGCTTGGCTCGTTTGCCTCCCTTTCACGGCCTCTTCCTCTTTCGAGTCCCGGGGATCAGGGCCTGGTCCTTAGTAAGCAGAACGTAAAAAGCTGCCTACTTGTTAAAGTAGAAATCTTCCTCCAAATGGAGGTTAGTGATCGTTGTTCAAATGTCCAGAATATGTTTTTGGCTATAGGAAATGACTGCAAAGACATTATGTAAAAAAAAAATTAAGTTCAGGGTAAATAAATGAATAGCAGAAATGGCCAGGAGCCCGTAAGACGTCTGCTATCCACTGGAGCGCCATCAGTAGAGTGGTAGAGTAGAATGAGAGAGAGAGTGTAGGCTTTGGGGCAATAACTATAAAAGCATAGAGAGGAAGAAAGCAATGCATAAAATAAGATTGTCCTGGACTAGAGAGAGGATGAGGCTGGCATTCATCCCATCTGTTTTAACCAGCCTTCTAAGAACTCTCAGCTATCATCATAGCACACAGAGATGAGGAAATGACTGCTTTGTTGCTGTGTTGTTGCTGTGTTTTTGCTTCTGTTGTTTGTTCAAAGCTAGATGTGGAGGTGGTATTAAGGAGTTATGGTTGTGGTGTGTTGTTGTTCAAAGCTAGATGTGGAGTTGGTATTAAGGAGTTATGGTTGTGGTGTGTTGTTGTTCAAAGCTAGATGTGGAGTTGGTATTAAGGAGCTGGTTGTGTTGTGTTGTTGTTCAAAGCTAGATGTGGAGGTGGTATTAAGGAGCTATGGTTGTGTTGTGTTGTTCAAAGCTAGATGTGGAGGTGGTATTAAGGAGCTGGTTGTGTTGTTGTTCAAAGCTAGATGTGTAGGTGGTATTAATGATCTGGTTGTATTGTGTTGTTCAAAGCTAGATGTGGAGGTGGTATTAAGGATCTGGTTGTGTTGTGTTGTTGTTCAAAGCTAGATGTGGAGCTGGTATTAAGGAGTTGGTTGTGTTGTTGTTCAAAGCTAGATGTGGAGGTGGCATTAAGGAGCTGGTTGTGTTGTGTAGTTATTCAAAGCTAGATGTAGGTGGTATTAATGAGCTGGATGTGTTGTTCAAAGTTAGATGTAGGTGGTATTAAGGAGCTATGGTTGTGTTGTGTTATTGTTCAAAGCTAGATGTCAAATCAAATCAAATTTTGTTTGTCACATACACATGGTTAGCAGATGTTAATGCGAGTGTAGCGAAATGCTTGTGCTTCCAGTTCCGACCATGCAGTAGTATCTAACAAGTAATCTAACAATTTCACAACAACTACCTTATACACACAAGTGTAAAGGAATGAATACAAGTATGTACATATAAATATATGGACGAGCGATGTCCGAACGGCATAAGCAAGATGCAGTAGATGGTATAGAGTACAGTATATACATATGAGATGAGTAATGTAGGATATGTAAACATTTTTATAAAGTGGCATCGTTTGAAGTGGCTAGTGATACATTTATTACATCCAATTTTTAATTATTAAAGTGGCTAGAGATTTGAGTCGATGGCCGAACGGCATAGGCAAGAGGCAGTATATGGTATAGAGTACAGTATATACATATGAGATGAGTAATGTCGGATATGTAAATATTATATAAAGCATTGTTTAAAGTGGCTAGTGATACATTTTTTACATCCAATTTTCAATTATTTAATAAGGATCATTGGGGCGATAGCGCCCCATTTCCTGTTTTTGGTGACAAGCCAAATTTCTTCAGCCTCCTGAGGTTGAAGAGGCGCTGTTGCGCCTTCTTCACCACGTTGTCTGTGTGGGTGGACCATTTCAGTTTGTCCGTGATGTGTATACCGAGGAACTTAAAACTTTCCACCTTCTCCACTACTGTCCCGTCGATGTGGATAGGGGGGGTGCTCTCTCTGCTGTTTCCTGAAGTCCACGATCATCTCCTTTGTTTTGTTGACGTTGAGTGAGAGGTTATTTTCCTGACACCACACTCCGAGGGCCCCCACCTCCTCCCTGTAGGCTGTCTCGTCGTTGTTGGTAATCAAGCCTACCACTGTAGTGTCGTTTGCAAACTTGATGATTGTGTTGGAGGCGTGCTTGGCCACGCAGTCATGGGTGAACAGGGAGTACAGGAGAGGGCTGAGAACGCACCCTTGTGGGGCCCCAGTGTTGAGGATCAGCGGGGTGGAGATGTTGTTTCCTACCCTCACCACCTGGGGCCGGCCCATCAGGAAGTCCAGGACCCAGTTGTACGGGGCTGGGTCGAGACCTAGGGTCTCGAGCTTAATGACGAGTTTGGAGGGTACTATGGTGTTAAATGCTGAGCTGTAGGTGATGAACAGCATTCTTACATAGGTATTCCTCTTGTCCAGATGGGTTAGGGCTGTGTGCAGTGTGATTGCGATTGTGTCGTCTGTGGACCTATTGGGACGGTAAGCAAATTGGAGTGGGTCTAGGGTGTCTGGTAGGATGGAGGTGATATGATCCTAGACTAGTCTCTCAAAGCACTTCATGATGACGGAAGTGAGTGCTACGGGGCGATAGTCATTTAGCTCAGTTACCTTAGCTTTCTTGGGAACAGGAACAATGGTGGCCCTCTTGAAGCATGTGGGAACAGCAGACTGGGATAAGGTTTGATTAAATATGTCCATAAACACACCAGCCAGCGGGTCTGCGCATGCTCTGAGGACGCGGCCAGGGATGCCATCTGGGCCGGCAGCCCTGCGAGGGTTAACACATTTAAATGTTTTACTCACGTTGGCTGCGGTGAAGGAGAGCACGCAGGTTTTGGTAGCAGGCCGTGTCGATGGCACTGTTTTATCTTCAAAGCGAGCAAAGAAGTTGTTTAGTTTGTCTGGGAGCAAGACATCGTGGACCGCGACAGGGCTGTTTTTTTTTTTGTAGTCCGTGATTGACTGTAGACCCTGCCACATACCTCTCGTGTCTGAGCCGTTGAATTGCGACTCTACTTTGTCTCTATACTGACGCTTAGCTTGTTTGATTGCCTTGCGGAGGGAATAGCTACACTGTTTGTATTCAGTCATGTTTCCGGTCGCCTTACCCTGATTAAAAGCAGTGGTCCGCGCTGTCAGTGTTGCGCGAATGCTGCGATCAATCCACAGTTTCTGGTTGGGGAAGGTTTTAATAGTTGCTATGGGTACAACATGACCGATGCTCTTGCTAATCAACTCGCTCACCGAATCAGCGTACATATCAATGTTGTTGTCTGAGGCTATCCGGAACATATTTCAGTCCACGTGCTTGAAGCAATCTTGAAGCGTGGAATCAGATTGGTCCGACCAGCGTTGAACAGACCTGAGCACTTGCGTTTCCTGTTTTAGTTTCTGTTTGTAGGCTGGGAGCAACAAAATGGAGTCGTGGTCAGATTTGCCGAAAGGGGGGCGGTGAATGGCTTTGTATGCGTCGCTGAAGTTAGAATAACAATGATCCAGGATTTTCTCGGCCCGGGTCGCACATTCGATATGCTGATAACATTTAGGGAGCCTTGTTTTCAGATTAGCCTTGTTAAAATCCCCAATGACAATAAATGTAGCCTCAGGATATGTGGTTATCAGTTTACATAGAGTTCTTTCAGGGCCGTTGATGTGTCAGCTTGAGGGGGGATATATGCGACTGTGATTATAATCTAAGAGAATTCTCTTGGTAGATAATGCGGTCGGCATTTGATTGTAAGGAATTCTTGGTTAGGTGAACGATAGGGCTTGAGTTCCTGTATGTTGTTATGATCACACCACGTCTCGTTAATCATAAGGCATACACCCCCGCCCTTCTTCTTACCAGATAGATGTTTGTTTCTGTTGGCGCGATGCGTGAAGAAACCAGGTGGCTGTACCGACTCTGATGACGTATCCCGAGTGAGCCATGTTTCCGTGAAGCAAAGAACGTTGCAATCTCTGATGTCTCTCTGGAAGGCAACCCTTGCTCGGATTTCGTCTACCTTGTTGTCCAGAGACTGGACATTGGCAATTAGTATACTCGGGAGCGGTGCACGATGTGCCCGTCTACGGAGCCTGACCAGAAAACCGCTTCGTCTGCCCCTTCTCCTGCGGCGAAGTTGTTTTGGTTTTGGTCGCCGGTTGGGATCCGGTCTATTGTCCTGGTTGGTGGACCAAACAGAGGATCCGCTTCGGGAAAGTCATATTCCTGGTCGTAATGTAGGTAAGTTGACGTTGCTCTTATATCCAATAGTTCCCCCCGGCTGTATGTAATAAAACTTAAGATTTCCTGGGGTAACAATGTAAGAAGTAATACATAAAAATAAAAAATATGTTTTAGACTTTCTGTCTGTGTGTGCATCCGTATGTACAAGTGTGTGTGCTTGTGTCTATTTGTGAATGTTGTTGTTGGTGTGACAGTGAGTTATGTAAATATTTCCATGGCTCCCTGTGAAATAGAGGTCTGTGGCCGAGGGAGAGAAGCATTGAGGAGATCTCATGAACAGACTACAAGGCTCTAACGCAGTCATCAGCACACTGTGTGTGTGTGTTTGTTTGTGTATAACAGGCACTCACAGTCTCACGTCAGAATTAGACGCTCATCCATGTTTCTCAAACGTCAGATTTCTAAGTGTTCAAGGTTAAGTTTAGGCATTAACTCTGAATGGTTAAGTTAAGGGTTAAGGTTTGGTATCGTCTCAAAACAAAAATCTCAAAAACAACTTTCTATCACTGGATTCGAAATCAGAGGCAGATTCTTACACCCATCCGCCCTTCCCCGTCCACAACACCGAAACCTACTTGAAGGTAACAGAGCTCACTGTTGCCCCTAGTGGCCAGTTTCCACATCATCTCCCGACGTCCTCAGACATGGATGGACGTCAAGTACTGACTTGTATCACGGGTGACCTGGCTGGTGTGCGGTTGTTCTTGCAAACATATGTGTGTGTGTGTGTGGCTCTCAGTAAGGCTGTGTGTTCTCCTGTACTTCAACCGGTTTCTCAGTCTGAGATCCATGACACCATTTCTCCCTGTGGAACAGCAGGGAGGGCAACACACACTCCTGTCACCGTGGAAACACACCCTGTCGCCGCTTCAAAGAGACCCGCGGTTTCCATAGGAACTGCAATAAAAGTAATTAGATAGGATGTGGGGATGAGAGGCTTGATGAGCCATCATTCTTTAAAGCTACTCCGAATTCCATCAGAAACACTGCACACGAAATCAGGGAATCATCACTGTTCTCTCCTTCCTTCTCTCATCCTCTCTTCTCTTGGTCACGCAGATATGTTACAGTGGGGCAAAAAAGTATTTAGTCAGTCACCAATTGTACAAGTTCTCTCACTTAAAAAGATGAGAGAGGCCTGTAATTTTCATCATAGGTACACTTCAACTATGACAGACAAAATAAGGAAAAAAAATCCAGAAAATCACATTGTAGGATTTTTAATGAATTTATTTGCAAATTATGGTGGAAAATAAGTATTTGGTCANATGAGCCATCATTCTTTAAAGCTACTCCGAATTCCATCAGAAACACTGCACACGAAATCAGGGAATCATCACTGTTCTCTCCTTCCTTCTCTCATCCTCTCTTCTCTTGGTCACGCAGATATGTTATGTGTGAGTGTGGATTCCATCTCCCATCACTGGTTTGTCTCCTATTCATCATCTGGTCAGCCTTAGTCTCTGTGGGGGAGAAAGGGATCTCATCATTGCCTGGGTTTGAGAGAGGAGAGAGAGATGAGTGAGAAGAGATGGATGAGAGAACGAAGAGACAGAAGAGAGGAAGGAGGGAGAGGATAAAAGGTAGAGGTGAGAAGAGAGTTGTGGATGGAGATGAGAGGAAGAAGAAGGGTTGATGAGAAGGAAAAGGTAGATGAGAAAGGGGTAAAAAGAAAAGATGAGAAAAGGAGGAGGTAGGAAGGAAGGGGAGAGAGAGGAGTGATCGGATGTGAGGGAGCTCTTATCTGCATCCTGTTCTCAGGTAGGACTCATTACTGACTTATCTATGTCCCAAATGGCACCCTATCCCATATATGGTGCACTACATTTAACCAGGGCACATAGGGCTCTGCTAAAAAGTTGTGCACTATGTAATGTGGGGAATAGGGTGCCATTCGAGATGCAGACATTGAGGTGCTCCTGCTGGAGGGGAGAGATGTTACCAGAAATGATTGGGGTGGCACCTCATCTCTCTGTCCCCCTCCCTTCCTCCTTCCCCTACTCTGCCATTCCCTCCTGCTCTCGCCCTCTCTCCTCCCTCACTCTGTACATCACAAATGAATAAAATAGATTTAAGGAGCATCTGACAGTCTGCGACCCTCTCCACCTCTCTTTCCCTCCCTTTCTCATCTGAGAGATCATGTTCTACTTCTCTTTCTCCTCTCCTTCACTGCCGCATATTCAATCCCTTTCTCCATCTCCGCTCGCTCCGGGCAAAACCTTGTCTGTGTGTCAGCCTCTGTTTAGCCCAGAATACATCTTTTTAGAGAGAAAATACAGGATTTCACTCTTCTCTCTTTTCCTCGCTCCCTCTCCCTTGCTCACTAGAATTGACATTGCCACCAGTGGAAACAATGCGCCCAGGGGCTCTGGTCAAGAGCAGTGGACTATGTAGGGAATACGGTGCCATTTGTGACGCAACCTGTGGTTCACTGGAGCCTTGACTTGGAGAATAGCTGGAACAATCAATTTCCTCTCAACTCCTCTCCTCTCCCGTCCTCACCTCTCCTTTCTGGTCCTCTCCTCTCCTTTCCTCTCCTTTCTGGTCCTCGCCTTTCCTCTCCTCTCCTTTCTGCTCCTCTCCTCTCATTTCTGCTCCTCTCCTTTCTGCTCCTTTCCTTTTTGCTTCTCTCCTTTCCTTTCCTTTCCTCTCCTTTCCTTTCCTTTCCGCTCCTCTCCTTTCTGTTACTTTCCTCTCCTTTCTGCTCCTCTCCTTTCCTTTCTGCTCCTCTCCTTTCCTTTCTGCTCCTCTCCTTTCCTTTCTGCTCTTCTCCTTTCTGCTCCTCTCCTCTCCTTTCTGCACCTTTCCTCTCCTGCCCTTTCTGCTCCTCTCCTGTCCTTTCTTCTCATCTCCTCTCCTTTCTGCTCCTCCTTTCCTTTCTGCTTCATTCCTCTCCTCGTCTCTCCTTTTTTTCTCCTCTCCTCTCCGCTCCTTGCTTCTCCTTCTGCTTTTCACCTCTCCTTTCTGCTCCTCGCCTCTCCTTTCTGCTCCTCGCCTCTCCTTTCTGCTCCTCTCCTTTCCTTTCTGCTCTTCTCCTTTCTGCTCCTCTCCTCTCGTTTCTGCTCCTCTTCTATCCTTTCTGCTCCTCTCCTCTCCTTTCTGGTCCTCTTCTCTTCTCTCCTTTCTGCTCCTCTCCCCACTTTTTTGCTCCTCTCCTCTCCTTTCTGCTGCTCTCCTCTCCTTTCTGCTTCTCGCCTCTCCTTTCTGCTCCTCCCTCTCCTTTCCTCTCCTCTCCAGTCCTCACCTCACCTCTCCTTTCTGCTCCTCTGCTTTCCTTTCCACTCCTCTCCTTTCTGCTACTCTCCTCCTTTCTGCTCCTCTCCTTTCCTTTCTGCTCCTCTCCTTTCTGCTCCTCTCCTCTCCTTTCTGCTCCTTTCCTTTCTGCTCCTCTCCTTTCCGCTCCCCTCCTTTCCACTCCTCTCCTTTCTGCTGCTCTCATTTCCTTTCGCTCCTCTCCTCTCCTTTCCTTTCCTTTCGTCTCCTGTCCTTTGCTTTCCTCTCTTGTCCTTTCCTTTCCTCTCCTGTCCTTTCTGCTCCTCCCCTCTCCTTTCTGCTCCTCTCCTTTCTGCTCCTCTCCCCTCCTTTCTGCTCCTCTCCTCTCCTGTCCTCTCCTCACCTTGCCACTCCTTTCTGATCTGCTCCTCGCTTCGCATCTCCTTTCTGCTCCTCACCGCTCTGCTCCTCGTCTCTCTCTCCCACTCACTGTCACACTCACACAGTGGGAAGACAACAGCACAAAGAGATCTCCCTCTCTCTTGTTCTCTGTCTCTATCCCTGCTGTTATTTTCTCTACCTCTCTCCTTCTCTCCACCTTTCCTTCTCTGTCTTTCTGTCTGACAGCTGTGGATGGTTTGCTGTGTTTGCAGCCTACGCTCTATCTGGCCTTGAATTAAATTGGCTGCTGTTACTTTCTCCTGTCTGTGGACCGTGTGTGTGTGTGCATCCTATCTATACAGTACAGGTCACGCAGTCCAGATGTTCTGATAAAGACATAGGGCGCTGGTCAAAAGTATAGGGTACCATTTGGGACTCAGCCATAATGTGTCCTAATGTGGTCAACAGCCAGCAGACAGATGACCCAGTCATTAACATCCGTCCTGAGTGGACAAAACATGAGGAACACCTGCTCTGTCCGAGACGTACAGTAGACTGACCAGGTGAATCCTTAGCTGAAAGCTAAGATCCCTTATTGAAGTTACTTCAATCAGCGTAGATGAAGGCGAGGAGAGGGGTTAAAGAAGGATGTTTAAGCCTCGAGACAATTGAGACATGGATTATGTATATATGCCATTTAGATGGTGAATGGGCAAGACAAAATATGAAAGTGCATTTTAACGGAGTATTGTAGTAGGTGCCAGGCGCACCAGTTTGAGTCAAGAACTGAAATTCTACTGGGTTATTCACGCTCAACAGTTTCCCGTGTGTATCAAGAATGGTCCACCACCCAAAGGGTATCCAGCCAACTTGACACAACAGTGGGAAGTATTGGAGTCAACATGGGCCAGCATCCCTGTGGAACGCTTGACACCTTGTAAAAGTCCATGCCCCGACGAATTAAAGCTGTTCTGAGGGCAAAAGGGGGTGCAACACAATATTAGGAAGGTGTTCCTAATGTTTTGTACACTCAATGTAAATGCATGGGTAATGTATAAATGTTTCAATGTTGCTGTTATAATTTCCATATAGAAAACTGTGAGAAAGTGGGAGAGCGATGCTATAGGATTTCTGTGTTAAAGCACAGGGTCCGGCTGTGCTCTGTGTGTGTGTGTTATATACAGTATATATTTACATATACAGTACCAGTCAAAAGTTTGGACACACCTATTCATTCAAGGGTTATTCCTTATTTTTTACTATTTTCTACATTGTAGAATAATAATGAAGACATTACAACTATGAAATGATACATATGAATCATGTAGTAACCAAAAAAGTGTTAAACAAATGAAAATACATATTATATTTGAGATTCTTCAAAGTAGCCACCCTTTGCCTTGATGACAGCTTTGAACACTCTTGGCATTCTCTCAACCAGCTTCATGAGGTAGTCACCTGGAATGCATTTCAATTAACAGGAGTGCCTTGTTGAATGTTAAATAGTGGAATTTCTTTCCTTCTTAATGCATTTGAGCCAATTGTTGTGTTGTGAAAAGGTAGGGGTTGTATACAGAAGATAGCCCTATTTGGTAAAAGACCAAGTCCATATTATGGCAAGAACAGCTCAAATAAACAAGGAGAAACAACAGTCCATCATTACTTTAAGACATGGTCAGTAATTCCTGAAAATGTCAAGAACTTTTAAAGTTTCTTCAAGTTCAGTCACAAAAACCATCAAGCGCTATGATGAAACTGGCTCTCATGAGGACCGCCACAGGAAAGGAAGACCCAGACTTACCTCTACTGCAGAGGATAAGTTCATTGGAGTTACCAGCCTCAGAAATTGCAGCCCAAAAAGATGCTTCACAGAGTTCAAGTAACAACATCAACAACATCAATTGTGTGAATCAGGCCTTTATTGCTGCAAAGAAACCACTACTAAAGGACACCAATAAGAAGAAGAGACTTGCTTGGACCAAGAAACACGAGCAATGGACATTAGACCAGTGGAAATCTGTCCTTTGGTCTGATGAGTCCAAATTTTAGATTTTTGGTTCCAACAACTGTGTCTTTGTGAGATGCAGAGTAGGTGAATGTATGGTTCCCACCATGAAGCATGGAGGAGGAGGTGTGATTGTGCTTTGCTGGTGACAATCTTAGTGATTTATTTAGAATTCAAGGCACACTTAACCAGCATGGCTACCACAGTATTCTGCAGCGATACACCATCCCATCTGGTTTGCGCATAGTGGGACTATCATTTGTTTTTCAAATGGACAAATGACCCAACACACCTCCAGGCTGTGTAAGGACTATTTGACCAAGAAGGGGAGTGATGGAGTGCTGCATCAGATGACCTGGTTTGGGATGAGTTGGACTGCATAGTGAAGGAAAGCAGCCAACAAGTGCTTAGCATATGTGGGAACTCCTTCAAGACTGTTATAAAAGCATTCCAGGTGAAGCTGGTTGAGAGAATGCCAAGAGTGTGCAAAGCTGTCATCAAGCAAAATGGTGGCTACTTTGAAGAATCTCAAATATAAAATATATTTCACATGTTCATATTCAACTAGCTTCTCCCAAAATATCTATACATTTATTCATACTTTTCAAATATGGAGGAAGAGATACCATAGTTGAGCTGGGTAGCATTTGACCTCCATCAACCACCCTCTTCCTTCCTTTCCCTGTTCTTCCTTCGTTCATTTTTTCCCATTACCACTGGTCACTTCTGCTCCTCAGAGAGTACCCCAGCTCTGCCTCTGTTCAGGCCTGATAACGTCACCTCTCTGTGCATCCGGAATAGCACCCTATTCCCTACATTGGGCACTACTTTGGATGGCTCTGGTCACAATAAGCGCACTACATATGGAATAGGGTTCTATTTGGGACATATATTCTGTGAGACCAGCTGATGAATATAAATGAGTGCTTCTATTCACGCTCTTCTGTCATCTTATTTAACGGAAAAACCCATTAACCTGTTAACGACCACATTCTAGAACATCCAAACGGCCAATTAGCTGACATCACACATTAATTTATTCAATTTGTATAGCAGGAAAGTTCATACATTTCTGCTAATGAGATGCATCAAATGTGCACCAAATGCAGATTTGCGCTCCTCTTTCCATTGGCAAACCACCTTGTTACAAACTACCATTATGTAAATAAAATATAAGGAATTCGTCATCACAGTGTGTGTGTGTGTGTGGGTGTGTGGATGCAAGGCAAATCGGGGAAAAAAGTAGATATGTTGAACTCTGGTAGACTTGTGCCTCCCACTAGGAAAGGAAATGAGACAACGATACAGCCCCCTAGGAGTTTCCCTCAGAGAGTTGGTCCAAGTAGAGAGAGACTGAGGATGGGTCTGAAATAGCACCCTATTCCATATTTAGTGCACTACTTTTGATCAGGTCCCATAGGGAATAGGGTGCCATTCGGGACACATCCAGAGACGGTTTCAAATTGCAGGGTCATTATGGAGCCACTAGTATCAGGAGTGAATGCCTGACTTCAAACTGTAATGACTAACAGCAGGCCCTAAGAAGAGGGATTCATGTTCTCTCTCATACACACAACCCCTCTGCCAACACACACACACACAAACATACACCTCATTCCAGCACTAAGTGGTCCCACAAACACAGATATCACTTCAAAACCTGAAAAACATGCAGGGCACCTAGTGAGGACCAGTGGTTGCTAGGCAGTTTCTGCATCGCAGGTTCAAGAACAGCTTCTATCCCAGTTCTATCTGCCTGTTAAATCAAGCAACCTAAACTGTTTTCATCATACTTTTAGAACATGACAACCTTTTTTTTCCCATTTATGATCTTACCACTTTGCATTTTTTATTGTTGTTCTTATGATATATTTTACTGTTTATGTACCACAGGAGGTTGATGGGACCTTAATTGGGGAGGACAGGCTTATAATGGCTAGAGCGGAATAAGTGGAATGGTATCAAATACATAAACACGTGGTTTCCATGTGTTTGATGCCATTTCATTCACTCCATTCCAGCCATTATTTTGAGCTGTCCTCCCCTCAGCAGCTTCCACTGGTATGTACTTTTTTATTTTAATTAACCAGGCAAGTCAGTTAAGAACAAACTCTTATTTACAATGACAGCCTACCCCGGCCAAACCTGAACGACGCTGGGACAATTGTGTGCCGCCCTATGGGCCCAATTGTGTGCCACCCTGTATCACAACTGGTGAAGTACTGTCCTATATGTGAGAAGGAATTATACAAGGAATTCCAATGTGTATATTCTTTTAATACCTGCAAATGGCAAATATAGCACTTGAACTCCTTAAGAATGTCTGCAGCCAAATAAGTTGTTGACATCTTACAAGAGGTGAAAATATTACAGGAATATTCTACAAATGTTGATGAAGACGTCACTCAAAACACCCAAAACAACATGCAGTCTTTCCACAAGACTCCCATGAAGTTATAGTGTGACGTTATGAGTTGACGTTAAAGTAACATACTCAGAACATACTTCACTTTTTTTTATACTGTTTTAGATGTATCCTTTGTTTAAACATTTAAACTCTTACAATAACTCCGTTAAACTACCAATGTGATATTTTTTTGTGTCTTTTATGTTGAAAAACAATTATTTGGACATATGCTTCATAACTGTACAACTGTAAATGGAGATAGTGATTTTCATAAAAATGTTAACAATTTAACATTGCCTCTCCCAGTCGCAGGTTGACGTTTGTCATGAATCTTCCCCTGGAGGCATACAGTGAGGGGAAAAAAGTATTTGATCCCCTGCTAATTTTGTATGTTTGCCCACTGACAAAGAAATGATCAGTCTATAATTTTAGAAATTATAGACGCATGTGAAAAATGTTATAAATTGATTTACATTTTAATGAGGGAAACCGGTATTTGACCCCTCTGCAAAACATGACTTAGTACTTGGTGGCAAAACCCTTGTTGGCAATCACAGAGGTCAGACGTTTCTTGTAGTTGGCCACCAGGCTTGCACACATCTCAGGAGGGATTTTGTCCCACTCCGCTTTGCAGATCTTCTCCAAGTCATTAAAGTTTCGAGGCTAACGTTTGGCAACTCAAACCTTCAGCTCCCTCCACAGATTTTCTATGGGGTTAAGGTCTGGAGACTGGCTAGGCCACTCCAGGACCTTAATGTGCTTCTTCTTTTCGCCACTCCTTTGTTGCCTTGGCCGTGTATTTTGGGTCATTGTCATGCTGGAATACCCATCCACGACCCATTTCAATGCCCTGTCTGAGGGAAGGAGGTTCTCACCCAAGATTTGACGGTACATGGCCCTGTCCATCGTCCCTTTGATGCGGTGAAGTTGTCCTGTCCCCTTAGCAGAAAAACACCCCCAAAGCATAATGTTTCCACCGCCATGTTTGATGGTGGGGATGGTGTTCTTGGGGTCATAGGCAGCATTCCTCCTCCTCCAAACACGGCGAGTTGAGTTGATGCCAAAGAGCTCCATTTTGGTCTCATCTGACCATAACACTTTCACCCAGTTGTCCTCTGAATCATTCAGATGTTCATTGGCAAACTTCAGACGGGCATGTATATGTGCTTTCTTGAGCAGGGGGACCTTGCGGGCGCTGCAGGATTTCAGTCCTTCACGGAGTAGTGTGTTATCAATTGTTTTCTTGGTGACTATGGTCCCAGCTACCTTGAGATCATTGACAAGATCCTCCCGTGTAGTTCTGGGCTGATTCCTCACCATTCATTGCAACTCCACGAGGTGAGATCTTGCATGGAGCTTGACAGTTCTTTTGTGTTTCTTCCATTTGCGAATAATTGCACCAACTGTTGTCACCTTCTCACCAAGCTGCTTGGCGATGGTGTGGTAGCCCATTCCAGCCTTGTGTAGGTCTACAATCTTGTCCCTGACATCCTTGGAGAGCTCTTTGGTCTTGGCCATGGTGGAGAGTTTGGAATCTGATTGATTGATTGCTTCTGTGGACAGGTGTCTTTTATACAGGTAACAAGATGAGATTAGGAGCACTCCCTTTAAGAGTGTGCTCCTAATCTCAGCTCGTTACATGTATAAAAGACACCTGGGAGCCAGAAATATTTCTGATTGAGAGGGGGTCAAATACTTATTTCCCTCATTAAAATGTAAATCAATTTATACATTTTTTGTTGTTGTTATTCTGTCTCTCACTGTTCAAATAAACCTACCATTAAAATTATAGACTGATCATTTCTTTGTCAGTGGGCAAACGTACAAAATCATCAGGGGATCAAATACTTTTTTCCCTCACTGTAAATGCGCGATTTCCTCTAGATATGCCAGCTGCAAAGTCAAAATTGGCTATATCGTAAACATTTGTGAAAAATAATTTAAGGTAAGGATTAGCAGTGTGGTTAAGGTTAGGATTAAAATCAGATTTTATTACTTTGTGCCTGTTCCAGCTAGTGACCACTTTGCAGAACTGCCTCCAGGGCAAGATTTATGACAATAAATGTCAACCTGCCTCCCAGGCATCCCCTCCTTATCTATACTAGGCTGCGGAACATGCAAGGTAGTGATGCGGGGGTTCCCTCATTACCCGCAGTCCCCAGGCGGGTGGGTTGCAGGCAGGTTCAATAAAGAGAAAACAATAGGCTTCATAAAAATTATCCATAACTGTATAATTATTATGCTATTTACACTAAGTGCACAAAACATTAAGGACACCTTTCTTCTTTCCATGACAATGACCAGGCGTAACTCAATATTAGGAAGGTGTCCTTAATATTTTGTACACTCAGTGGCTCCGACACTTTGCGTAACAGGCAATCCTCTTTGCCTGGAACCTTCTTTAGCGCTTTCAGTTTTCCCAAATGCTTCCACACTGAGGTTCTCTCACAGCTGCTACAGGGCCTCTTGGGTTGAGGAGTCATTGTCTTCAAACCTAATCGCAAACAAAGAAAAGATTCAAACAAATAATGGTCCAACACAATAGGGTGGGGGGGGGGGGGCATAAAGGAGAGGACCTAAAAAGGAAAGACTTCCTCTGTGTCAGGTAAGCAGTCTCAAAGTCTACCCTCACCAACTTACTGGACTGAGTGAGTTCTGAACATCCCTCGCTGTCCTCTGATCCTGCGTCCAAGTCTTCTTGGGGCTCATTCTGGTGTTTCGGTCTTGACTCATTTTTTCTGTTCTTTCCCAGGCTTGCCTGAAAAACCCCAAAAGATAGAACATACATAAGAGTAACAACAAATCCACATATTAGCAAGCAACGACATTACAGCGTTCCCTTGCTTTATGAAAGCAGCCGCAGACTACCGTCACAAATGTACCAGGCTGAGTGATCCTGCGTCTTCTTGGGCCTCTTTCTGGTTTCTGTCTTGACTCTGTAGTGCGCTTTTTCTGTCCTTTCTGACTCTTGCCTGAAAAATTTAAAATATGTGGCACATACAGAAGATTAACAACAAATATCCATCTAATGTTTTTTTTTACTTAGTGGTCACCAAACGGTTGAAACCAATCATCTGGTTGATCTCCAAGTCATTCCAATTAGATTGCCAAACATTTATATAAACACCCCAACGATAAAGCCTTTTGTTACTACTTTTTCATTTGTTTGGCACTGTTGGCAATAGGTGCACTTGATTCAGCTGCCTACCTGCTGGGCCTGGAAATCAAATCAAATGCACCTATAGGCCCACCACTGGCCAATCAGATAACTCAGATTAATATGTCTGCAGCTTCCTTGAGCGGACAGCAAAGTTGATACTATGAGATTTCAAAACATATATAACCATGACTAGAGAGTAGGGTTGCAAAGTGTCGGAAACTTTCTGGTAAATTTCCTGAATTTTTCTTAAATTCATCAAAAGGTTAGCTTATAACAGTGAACCTTTTTTGTGGGATACACATAAGGCAATTCTAGGTCTTGTGGCATATTTTTGTTAAACTATTCCCATTTCAATGGAATTGCAACCCTCTGCATGCACAGTGCATTCTTCCATCACATGTGCAGTGCACTCTTCCATCACATGTACAACTGATTCTCAAGATCAAATCAAATCAAAGTTTATTTGTCACCTGTGCCGAATACAACAGGTGTAGACCTTACAGTGAAATGCGTACTTACAGGCCCTAACCAACTGTTCAAAAAAGGTATTTGGTGAACAATAGGTAAGTAAAGAAATAAAAACAACAGCAAAAAGACAGTGAAAATAATAGTAGCGAGGCTATATACAGTAGCGAGGCTATAACAGTAGCGAGGCTACATACAGGCACCGGTTAGTCGGGCTGATTGAGGTAGTATGTACTGTGCATGCTCTTCAACCGATTGCTGCCCGCACCCCCCCCGCCCGACTAGCATCACTACTCTGGACGGTTCTGACCTAGAATATGTCGACAACTACAAATACCTAGGTGTCTGGTTAGACTATAAACTTTCCTTCCAGACTCACGTTAAGCATCTCCAATCCAAAATTAAATCTAGAATCGGCTTCCTATTTCGCAACAAAGCCTTGTTCACTCATGCCACCAAACATACCCTCGTAAAACTGACTATCCTACCGATCCTTGACTTCGGTGATGTCTTTTACAAAATAGCCCCCAACACTCTACTCAGCAAACTGGATGTAATCTATCACAGTGCCATCTGTTTTATCACCAAAGCCCCATATACTACCCACCACTGCGACCTGTATGCTCTCGTTGGCTGGCCCTCACTACATATCCGTCGCAAAACCCACTGGCTACAGGTCATCTATAAGTCTTTGCTAGGTAAAGCCCCGCCTCAGCTCACTGATCACCATAGCAACACCCACCCGTAGCACCCATAGCACCCGTAGCACTCCAGCAGCTATAATGCACTGGTCATCCCCAAAGCCAACACTTCCTTTGGCCACCTTTCCTTCCAGTTCTCTGCTGCCAATGACTGGAACGAATTGCAAAAATCTCTGAAGCTGGAGTCTTATATCTCCCTCTCTAACTTTAAGCATCAGCTGTCTGAGTAGATTACCGATCACTGTACCTGTACACAGCCAATCTGTAAATAGCACACCCGTCTACCTCATCCCCATATTATTACTTACCCTCTTGCTCTTTTGCACCCCAGTATCTCTACTTGCACATCATCTGCACATCTATCACTCCAGTATTAATGCTAAATTGTAATTATTTTCGCCTCTAGGGCCTATTTACTGCCTACCTCCCTACTCTTCTACATTTGCACACACTGTACATAGATTTTTCTATTTTTATTTTATTTTGTGTTATTGACTGTACGTTTGTTTATGTGTAACTCTGTGTTGTTTTTGTCGCACTGCTTTGCTTTATCTTGGCCAGGTCGCAGTTGTAAATGAGAACTTGTTCTTGACTGGCCTACCTGGTGAAATAAATAAATAAAAATAAAAATCCCACCAACATCAGCCGCCTCAGAGCGCAACTGGTCCTTGTTTGGGAACACACACACCAAAGCACGCAACAGGCTGACCAATACAAAGGTTGAAAAATTGGTGGCAAACTTGAGGCTTTTTGAGCCTGACAACAAACCATCCTCAACAAGGTTGGAAAGTGACAGCAAAGATGAGGCCTCAGAATCTAATGTTCAAGAGGTGGACAATGAGGTGGTCCAGGGAGAAGACATGGAAGCCTGAAAGGGCGTCAACCAAGGCTTTAGTTTCTAGACTATAATTTTACAGATGTGTGTTGAAAACGTTTTTGGGAGATGCGATGGATCATTGGGGATCATTCAATATTCCATTTGTTTTGTTGTTCAGTCAAATCATCTTATGTGAAGAGTCAACTCATTTAATTAAAGTTCAATTCGTATCTAAATAGTTTTTTTTATTTCTATTGGAAGGATTTAATCATTTTCAATTATGTCTACTTATGATAAAGGTAAAAGGTTTATGTTTCTGCAAAAAACATCTACGTTTAAATAGTATTAATATTAATTCCCATATATTCCCATTAATTCACATACATTCCCGTTAATTCACATATATTTTTATTTTATTTCACCTTTATTTAACCAGGTAGGCAAGTTGAGAACAAGTTCTCATTTAGAACTGCGACCTGGGCAAGATAAAGCAAAGCAGTTCAACACATACAACAACACAGAGTTACACATGGAGTGAAACAAACATACAGTCAATAATACAGTAGGAAAAAAACAAATGTATATACAATGTGTGCAAATGAGGTAGGATAAGGAACATAAGGCAATAAATAGGCCATGGTGGCAAAGTAACTACAGTATAGCAATTTAACACTGGAATGGTACATGTGCAGTAGATGAATGTGCAAAGTAAAAATACTGGGGTGCAAAGGAGCAAGATAAATAAATGACTACGGTAGGGGATGAGGTAGTTGGTTGTGCTATGTACAGGTGCAGTGATCTGTGAGTTGCTCTGACAGCTGGTGCTTGAAACTAGTGAGGGAGATAAGTGTCTCCAGTTTCAACGATTTTTGTGGTTCGTTCCAGTCATTGGCAGCAGAGAACTGGAAGGAAAGGCGGCCAAAAGAGGAATTGGCTTTGGGGGTGGCCAGTGAGATATACCTGCTGGAGCGAGTGCTAAGGGTGGGTGCTGCTATGGTTACCAGCAAGCTGAGATAAGGCGGGGCTTTACCTAGCAGGGACTTGTAGATGACCTGGAGCCAGTGGGTCTGGCGACGAGTATGTAGCGAGGGCCAGCCGACTAGAGCATACAGGTCTAGCGGATGGCACTGTGATAGACTGCATCCAGTTTGCTGAGTAGAGTGTTGGAGGCTATTTTGTAGATGACATCGCCAAAGTCGAGGATCGACAGGATAGTCAGTTTTACTAGTGCAAGTTTGGCAGCATGAGTGAAGGAGGCTTTGTTGCAAAATAGAAAGCAGATTCTAGATCTAATTTTGGATTGGAGATGTTTAATGTGAGTCTGGAAGGAGAGTTTACAGTCTAGCCAGACACCTAGGTATTTGTAGTTGTCCACGTATTCTAGGTCAGAGCCGTCCAGGGTAGTGATGCTAGTCGGGCGGGCGGATGCAGGCAGTGAACGGTTGAAGAGCATGCATTTGGTTTTACTAGCGTTTAAGAGCAGTTGGAGGCCACGGAAGGAGTGCTGAATGGTATTGAAGCTCGTTTGGAGGTTAGTTAACACAGTGTCCAAAGAAGGGCCAGAAGTATACAGAATGGTGTCGTCTGCATAGAGGTGGATCAGAGAATCACCAGCAGCAAGAGCGACATCATTGATGTATACAGAGAAGAGAGTCGGCCCAAGAATTGAACCCTGTGGCACCCCCATAGAGACTGCCAGAGGCCCGGACAACAGGCCCTCCGATTTAACACACTGAACTCTGTCGGCAAAGTAGTTGGTGAACCAGGCGAGGCAATCATTAGAGAAACCAAGGCTGTTGAGTCTGCCGATAAGGATGTGGTGATTGACAGAGTCGAAAGCCTTGGCCAGGTCAATGAATACGGCTGCACAGTAATGTCTCTTATCGATGGCGGTTATGATATCGTTTAGTACCTTGAGCGTGGCTGAGGTGCACCCGTGACCAGCTCGGAAACCGGATTGCACAGCGGAGAAGGTACGGTGGGATTCGAAGTGGTCAATGATCTGTTTATTAACTAGGCTTTCAAAGACTTTAGAGAGGCAGGGCAGGATTGATATAGGTCTATAGCAATTTGGGTCTAGGGTGTCACCCCCTTTGAAGAGAGGGATGACCGCAGCAGCTTTCCAATCTTTTGGGATCTCGGACGACACCAAAGAGAGGTTGAGCAGACTGGTAATAGGAGTTGCAACAATGGCAGCAGATAGTTTTAAAAAGAGAGGGTCCAGATTATCTAGTCCAGCTGATTTGTACGGGTCCAGATTTTGCAGCTCTTTCAGAACATCTGCTATCTGGATTTTGGTGAAGGAGAAGCTGGGAAGGCTTGGACAAGTAGATGC
>QNTS01002813.1:69420-96999 GCA_003317085.1 Hucho hucho | reverse complement strand
TGTACTGAACTATACTCTACTTTACTACTGTGCTGTACTGAACCATACTCTGCTTTCCTACCGTGCTGTGCTGTACTGAACTGTGTTCTACTTTACTACTGTGTTGTACTGAACTATACTGTACTTTACTACTGTGCTGTACTGAACTGTGTTCTACTTTACTACTGTGTTGTACTGAACTATACTCTACTTTACTACTGTGCTGTACTGAACTATGTTCTACTTTACTACTGTGCTGTACTCCACTTTACTTCTGTGCTGTGCTGTACTGAACTATACTCTGCTTTACTACCGTGCTGTGCTGTACTGAACTATGTTCTACTTCACTACTGTGCTGTACTGAACTATCCTCTACTTTACTACTGTGCTGTGGTGTACTGAACTATATTTTACTTTACTACTGTGCTGTACTGAACTATACTCTACTTTACTGCTGTGCTGAACAATACTCTACTTTACTACTGTGCTGTACTGAAAAATAATCTACTTTTCTTCTGTGCTGTACTGAACTATGTTCTACTTTACTACTGTGCTGTACTGAACTATACTCTACTGTACTACTGTGCTGTACGATACTCTTCTTTACTACTGTGCTGTGCTGCACGGATTTTACTTTACTACTGTGTTGTACTGAACTATACTCTACTTTACTACTGTGCTGTATTGAACTATACTCTACTTTACTACTGTGCTGTACTGAACTATGTTCTACTTTACTACTGTGCTCTGCTGTACTTTACTTTACTTCTGTGCTGTGCTGTACTGAACTATACTGTACCTGTACTTTCTTGTACCCCTGAGTCCAGCATCCCAGGGGAGGAGAGGATGGGGTGGGGAGTGAGAGTGAGAGTGAGAGTAGCAGTGGGGGATGGGTTGCTAGCCCTTGATTGCATGCTATTTATGCTCATGGGATGACATGTGTACGTGATAATGGTAAATTGCATGTATTATGACTGTAGTGAATGGAGCTGGAGGAGTTAAGTTTGATAGACAGCCGCTAACATTGGAAGTTCTGCCTGTTCTATGGATTCATCTCTGTCAGCGGTCATTTAACTGCAAAACTCTTCCATATCCACCTAATCTGCACGCCCCCTCCCTCACTATGCCCACATGGATGAATTGGAGCCAATCACAAAAATCGATGAGCCAGGTTCCATGGTCCAATCAGAATAATCTTCCAGTTTTCAGCCCGTCCAATAAAAAAAATCCACTGCAGTACCAGTGTGTGCTCTTCAGAGGGAAGACAAGAGCACAGAGAAGCACGCACATTTCAGTAATTACTATGCAACTGAGGTCCTCTGAGAAACTTGCACAGCTGAATGAATTAGACCTTATGCTATTACTAGCAAAAACAAGTGAGGACCCGCTTTTGGACGTCACTTGCCAAAATGTCCTCACTTGAAAGGTAATTTCTCTAGGTTCGGTCCTCACAAGGAAGATGGCGCCAGAGGGTAGGGCTGCCGTCTTATCGGCTCTTAACCAACCATGCTATTTTCTTAGTTTTTTTCGCTTTGTTCGTAACTTGTTTTGTACATAATGTTGCTGCTACCATCTCTTATGACCGAAAAGAGCTTCTGGACATCAGAACTGGGATTAATCACCTCAAGTTGGACGAGGAGTTCTTCTTCAATGAATCGGACGCAAGGGATATACTACAGACGCCCCGACCAGGCTCAGATCACCGTGATTTGCTGGAAAAGGAAACGTAAGTTTCGCAGAAAGAGATCTGGATCCTTGTGAGGATCAGGCGACGAGTGGCTAATCTGCCCTTGCCTTCCATTCTGCTAGCTAACGTTCAATCGCTGGAAAATAAATGGGACAACAGAAAGTATATATTCTACCAACAGGACATTAACCTCTTAGGGAGCGGCTCCCGAGATGACGGTTTTGGAGAGTCTGGCGTGCCCAAAGTAAAATGCCTCCCACTCAGGCCCAGAAAATAGGATATGCACATAATTAGTACTATTGGATAGGACGTTTCTAAGAGTGTTAAAATATTGTCTGTGAGTATAACAGAACTGATATAACAGGCGAAAACCCGAGGAATTTCTGTCCTGGAAAAAGTGTTTTTGACACATTGCCTCATTTTGAACCCCTACCTATTGAAAACAGACATATATGGGAGTAAGATTTCAGTACCTATTGCTTCCACTGGATGTCAACAGTCCCTAGACAATGTTTGATGATGTTTAGTTGCTCTGGATGGTAATAGAAGAAGAATTTCGAACTGGTCATCGGATGTAAACAGAAGAGGAAGCGCGTTCACGGGCTCGCACGCGCTGTGGTTTTTTCCTTTCCTATCGTCCAGTTTATAATCCGGTTGAAATATTATAGTAAATATACATAAAAGTGTTCCTAAGGATACATTATCAATGATGTTTGATTGTTCTTGGACAAGTGTATAGGTATAGGTTGAACGCGTTCTCTTCACGGTTCAATGGGCGAGTGGACGCTGTATTTTATGAACATAATGCGCCAACCAAACAGAGATTTATGGATATAATAAATGACTTTTTCTAACAAAAGAACCATTGGATGTCTTCGTTGGACACTTGGGAAGCCCTCAGCAGAAGTTCTTCAAAAGGTAAGGGATTTGTTTTTCGCTGTGAAATGTGTTTTGTGTGAACCGCGATGGTTTATGAATTTATGCTAATGGAAAAACTAGTAGTTAAAAACTGTAACATTTTCTGTTTCACTGAGTTGTGGTTGAACAACGACATTAAGAACATACAGCTGGCGGGTTATACACTCTATCGGCAGGACAGAACAGCAGCCTCTGGTAAGACTCGGGCGTGGGCCTATGCATTTATGTAAACAACTGGTGCACAATATCTCAAGGTTTTGCTGCCTGAGGTAGAGTATCTCATGATAAGCTGTAGACCACACTATCTACCAAGAGAGTTTTCATCTGTCTACATACCAGCACAGACCGAGGCTGGCACTAAAACCGCAATCAATGAGCTGTATTCCGCCATAAGCAAACAGGAAAACGCTCATCCAGAGGCGGCGCTCCTATTGGCCGGGGACTCTAATGCAAGGAAACTTAAATCAGTTTTACCTCATTTCTATCAGCATGTAAATGTGCAACCAGAGGGAAAGAAATTCTAGACCACCTTTACTCCACACACAGAGATGTGTACAAAGCTCTCCCTCGCCCTCCATTTGGCAAATCTGACCATAAATCTATCCTTCTGATTCCTGCTTACAAGCAAAAATTAAAGCAGGAAGCACCAGTGACTCGGTCTATAAAAAAGTGGTCAGATGAAGCAGATGCTAAACTACAGGAATGTTTTGCTAGCACAAACTGGAATATGTTCTGGGATTCTTCCGATGGCATTGAGGAGTACACCACATCATTCACTGGCTTAATCAATAAGTGCATTGAGGACGTCGTCCCCACAGTGACTGTACGTACATACCCCAACCTGAAACCATGGATTACAGGCAACATTCGCACTGAGCTAAAGGGTAGAGCTGCCGCTTTCAAAGAGAGGGACTCTAACCCGGAAGCTTATAAGAAATCCCACTATACCCTCCGATGAACCATCAAACAGGCAAAGCGTCAATACAGGAATAAGATCGAATCGTGCTATACCGGCTCTGACGCTCGTCGGATGTGGCAGGGCTTGCAAACTATTACAGACTACAAAGGGAAGCACAGCCGAGATTTCTAAGCTAAGGACCCTGGGACTAAACACCTCCCTCTGCAACTGGATCCTGGACTTCCTGACGGGCCGCCTCCAGGTTGTAAGGGTAGGTAACAACACATCCGCCACGCTGATCCTCAGCACGGGTGCCCCTCACGGGTGCGTGCTCAGTCCCCTTCTGTACTCCCTGTTCACTCATGACTGCATGGCCAGGAACGACTCTAACGCCATCATTAAGTTTGCTGATGAAACAACAGTGGTAGGCCTGATCACCGACAACGATGAGACAGCCTATAGGGAGGAGGTCAGAGTGGTACAAGGACAACAACCTCTCCCTCAACGTGATCAAGACAAAGGAGATGATTGTGGACTACAGGAAAAGGAGGACCGAGCCCGCCCCCATTCTCATTGACGGGGCTGTAGTGGAGCAGGTTGAGAGCTTCAAGTTCCTTGGCGTCCACATCACCAACAAACTAACATGGTCCAAGCCCACAGTCGTGATGAGGGCATGACAAAACCTAGACCCCACAGCAGACTAAAAATATTTGGCATTTGGGTTTTACAGCTGCACCATCGAGAGCAGCCTGACGGGTTGCATCAATGACTGGTATGGCAACTGCTCAGCTTCTGACCGCAACGCACTACAGAGGGTTATGCGTTCGACCCAGTACATCACCGGGGCCAAGCTTCCTGCCATCCTGGATGCACGCACGTGCACACACACACACACACAAATAAACTGCCTGTCTCATGGTAAATTACATAGCAAGGGAGGCATCTACCACCTACCAGCCATAGGAGGAGGCGTCACACAGCAAGGGACTGTTTAGAATAAGGCACAGGTGCATTCCTCCTCCTTCCTCCGAGCATGAAAGAGTCAACGATATTAAACGCTAACTGCAGAGCAGTAATTGGTGGATTAAACTTCAAAAGAGCTGATGAACCGTTGTAGATGGTTAGCTAAATGGAAATTAAAAAACAAAATGGATTCTTTTTTATGTTTTGACTTGCCAGCCCATTATATTTTCAATCAGAGGGGAGAATAAAGCAAGCTGTGTGTGTGCATGCTTTGAAAGCATGCTATCCACTGTGAGTCTCAATACCCCTGAGAACCTGTAACACCAGGGAGAAACATCTGCAACAAAGACAAACAGTATGGCTGCTACATCGTACTGGGTAATTATTTCAACAGTATGGCTGCTACATCGTACTGGGTAATTATTTCAACAGTATGGCTGCTACATTGTACTGGGTAATTATTTCAACAGTATGGCTGCTACATTATACTGGGTTATTATTTCAACAGTATAGCTACTACATTGTACTGGGTTATTATTTCAACAGTATAGCTACTACATTGTACTGGGTTATTATTTCAAAAGTACGGCTGCTACATTGTACCGGGTTATTATTTCAGCAGTACGGCTGCTACATTATACTGGGTTGTTATTTCAACAGTTTGGCTGCTACATTATACTGGGTTGTTATTTCAACAGTATGGCTGCTACATTACACTGCGTTATTATTTCAACAGTACGGCTGCTACATTATACCGGGTTATTATTTCAACAGTATGGCTACTACGTTATACTGGGTTATTATTTCAACAGAATGGCTGCTACATTGTACTGGGTTATTATTTCAACAGAATGGCTGCTACATTGTACTGGGTTATTATTTCAACAGTTTGGCTGCTACATTATACCGGGTTATTATTTCAACAGTATGGCTACTACGTTATACTGGGTTATTATTTCAACAGAATGGCTGCTACATTGTACTGGGTTATTATTTCAACAGTTTGGCTGCTACATTTACTGGGTTATTTTTTCAGCATTTTACTGGGTTATTATTTCAACAGAATGGCCACAACACCTCAATTGGTATTAAGTCTGGACTTTGACGAGGGCATTACAAATCTTCAAATGTGTTGCTTTTTAAAATTTTCATGTAGACTTGATTGTGTATTTTTGATCATTGTCTTGGGTCTCATTATGCCTAGCGAAAACCAAACACTTATACTGCACCGACGGTCAAGCATGGTGGTGGTGGTAGTGTGATTGGAGATGCTTTGCCGCCTCAGGACCTGGACGACTTGCCTTAATAGAAGGAACCATGAATTCTGCTCTGTATCAGAGAATTCTACAGGAGAATGTCAGGCCATCCGTCTGTGAGCTGAAGCGCAGCTGGGCTACGCAGCAAGATAATATACCGCATCATAATCAAATCCAATCGTATTTGTTACATGCACCCAATACAACAGGTGTTGACTACTGTAAAATTCTTACTTAACGAGCCGTTTGCAGAGTGAAAAAGTGTGAAAATTAGGAAATAAAAATAGAAAATAGTAACAAAATAAAGAACAATAACGAGGCTACATACAAGGACTACCGGTACCGAGTCAATGAGCACGGGTACGAGGTAGTTGAGGTTATTGAGGACATATTTGCATGTAGGTAGTATCATGACACATGGCGAGACCCAGATGCAGACACAGGAGGCAGATGGTTGGAGTCTTACAATATTTATTAATCCAATAGGGTAAGGCAAGAGAATTGGCGTGGACAGGCAAAAGGGTCAAAACCAGTTCAGAGTCCAAAAGGTACCGAAGGGTAGGCAGAATCAAGGTCAGGGCAGGCAGGAAGATCAGGCAGGCGGGAAAGTAGTCCAGAGTCAGGCAGGGGTCAAAACCGGGAAAACTATCAAAAAGAGAATAGCAAAAGGAGAACGAGAAAAACGCACTGGTTGACTTGACGAACTGTGTGTGTGTGCATGTGTGTGTGTGTAACGTATTCCTAGATGTGTGACAATCTATATCATCGTCATCATCTTATTAATCTACCTAATTAGTGCCAATTAACTGATAGGCCTAGATTACTGTGTCTTACTGTGTGTAGCCCCAGGATCATAGCAGTCCAATGCTAGACAACTCCAGTAACGTGACCTGAATGTAGGCAGGGGAGAGGAGGAGGGTCCCTGTCAGATAACTGTCAAATGGTTTGATCCGCTAAAAGGCTCGTCATGATGGAGGAGCATACCATTGAAAAACATGGGAGGGGGTTATTGCTATTTGAAAAGCATGTTCATTGTAATCCTGGGCCAAGAGTAAGTTATGTAAAATCCTCTGAATATGAAAAATAGTCTCTTATCCAATCAAAAACGGTAAAATAAATATGTCTCTTGCATAATCTGTTCAAAAGTTATTGGAGGTTTTAGCCTTGTAGGATGGCCAAGATTAGGGTGGCTTAATCACTGGAGGCCAGAGAAAAAAAAGTGTTAAAAAAAATCAGGAAAATAGAATTGTCAGCCAAGCTGAATGCTGAGTGAGAATTAAGGCTAACTGACAGGCTCACCGTTGAACTCACCATCTTTCTTCTCCAATAGGGAGGACATAAAACACTAGAGGCAAGATAGATATTGATTTTGAGACATGACATGTAGTATTTTCATATTTTAGTATACGCTTTTCATATTAATGTGAAATTCCTGTTATTTCGGTAACTCTGTGAAATGTCAACGGAGCACTGAGTGTACCGCAGGCTTTTTATTTTCAAAGCCTTTTACATTTAATTCAGCTTGTGTCATGTTAATTTAGCTTCATGCGACCCGCAGAAACAACTTCGCAGACATCCACCACAACATGTAAAATCCTCAGAAGTTGCAGCGAGAAAGCAGCGCTGCTCTTTATAAAGAGCTCGGTGCTTATTATCAAATCAAATGGGGAGGCAGGTAGCCTAGTGGTTAGAGCGTTGGACTTGTAACTGGAAGGTTGCAAGGCTGAATCCCCGAACTGACGTTCTGTCGGTCTGCCCCTGAACAAGGCAGTTAACACACTGTTCCTAGGCCGTCATTGAAAATAAGAATTTGATCTTAATTGACTTGCCTAGTTAAATAAAGGTAAAATAAAAAAAATACAATTTTATTGGTCACATACACATATTTAGCAGATGTTAGTGCGGGTGTAGCAAAATGCTTGTGTTCCTAGCTCCAAAAGTGCAGTAGTATTTAACAATTCACAACAATACACACAAATCTAAAAGTAAAAGAACGGAACTAAGAAACATATAAATATTAGATTGAGCAATGTCGGAGTGGCATTGACTAAAATACAGTTTAACAGAATACAGTATATACATATGAGATGAGTAAAGCAGTATGTAAACATTATTAAAGTGACTAGTGTTCCATTATTAAAGTGGCCAGTGATTCCAAGATTATTGGATGTACAGTATTAGGTTACGAAATAAGACTTTTTGAGATATAATGTTAATGATATGTTAGAGAAAGACCCCACTGAATAATTTAGAACATGAAAAATCATATTTGTCTTGAGGAAGTGAAATGTCATCAGCAAAGCACATGTTCACCCACTTTGGGCAGAGTGGGTGAACACCCTATACTCTGTGGATACAAAGGCAAGGGTCATGGTAAAGGACCTGACTGATATCCCCATAACCAGCTAGGAAGAGACAGAAAAATATATTTTACCATTTTGAAACTGGAGAAATAAAATAGCCACAATCTTCTACAAAAATATAGGTGAAAAACTAAATTGAAGAATAGTTATCTCACTCGATCTGTAAACAGCTGTGTTTACTGTATTATAGTAATCAACATTACAAGTTCAGCAACCCACATGACTGTTTTCTATGCCGTGTCTCCCTGTAGGTGCTAAAATATCAACTGATCTGGGTTGTTTTATAAAACCTTGCTGGCTAGAAGGCTCGCTGACTAGCTGTCTGTCTGGTTGGCTGGCTGGATGAGTGGCTGGTTGGCTAGTTAGCTGTCTGTCAGTCTGTGTGGCTAGCTGGCTGGATGAGTGGCTGGTTGGCTAGTTATCTGATTGTCAGTCTGTGTGGCTAGCTAGCTGGCTGTCTAACTCATTGCCTGGCTGTCTGTCATTTATTTTCTGACTAGCTGGCCCCATGGATGGCTGGCTGGCTGGCTGTGGGCAGCTTTTGATGGATGCTGGTGAGTTCACAGGTTCAGTGTGCGAGGTCCTATCTATCGCTACCAGCTGGACGTGGGACCAGTGACTCAATTCAATACAGATCACATCACTGTCTCTGTCTGTGTCCCAAATGGCACGCTATCCCCTATATAGCGCGCTACAACCTTTTGGGCTCTGGTCAAAAGTAGTCCACTATATAGGGAATAGGATGCCATTTGGGACGTACTCTCTACTCTACTGTCATAATAGGAGATCCCTCATCCTGTTAACCCTTCAGCTTTACTAACTCTCTCTTTCTCTCATTTTCTGTTTTTTTCTTTTTTCTTTCTCTCTCTGTCAATGGTTCTTCTCCTCTCCTCCATTCTCACCTTCGCTCCATCTCTCAGGGGCTTACAACTACACAAGACCCAGATCCCCTCCTCTCTTCTCCTCTCTTCTCCCCCCCCCCACTTAACATTGGTTACATGTTGATGAATTAATAAATTAACACAAGAGATGCCAGTTGACTGGAATTAATCTATGTTGTTTGTTGATGAGATTCAATCTCCAAATATGAGAGTAAATAATGGATAATAATAATAATAATTATGATGATGGTGGGTTGTATAATTTATCTGAACATTGATATTGTACTATTAAAAACCTCTGGAGGCTAAAACACAGAGAAGGATTTGAATGTACATGCACACCCAGCCACCCACCCACAGCAGTGATTGATAATGATTACAGTGAGGGGATCCAATCTTGATGCATGTTCTCAACAGGCAGGTGCTGTCCTGTGCTGTACACTAAACATAAGACATTAAATATATAATGGATTTCTTGTATAAATGAGCTCAAGGGCTTTCCCATTAGGCATTTGTGTACATTAGAAGGATAACGGTTGTGTGGTAATGTGATTTGCTTAATGTTTTGACACGCCTATTATTTTGAAAAAGTATGCTAACTTTATTGTTGAGCATCTGATAATCTTATCTATTCTGCAAGTAAAAGCTTGACTTTCAGTAACTCTGGAATAACCTCATCTGCAAAGACAAAAGTTGGTCCATTAAAGTCCATAAAACGATCAAATGCTGCACAGACATACTCTAAGCCACTTTCAACCGGTTTGCACCCATTAAAGTTAGCCTAACCCAACCCGTGGTTCTTCCGCCAGCTTAGGCCCTGTTTGACCTGTAGTCTCCCCAGCCTGAGTTGATCGAATCCTGATGCGAGGTCAGGGTTGACCCTCTCCTGAGTGGTTATCCCTAAAATGTTCCAGAGAGGAGTGTGTGCGTGTGTGTGAGTTAAGTCCAGCACTCCATACCAAAGACCCTTCTGGTCTGGGTCTGAGTCTGGTTAGGGTCCTGGGTCGGCCATCTGAATGCCTCCCTGACTAAAAGCTTCCATTAGCTGTATGTGAGCCTTGACATGAGCCAGGAGAGCCGCAGAGTTAAAGACGGGTCTAATGCAATTCCATGCTCGGCAGAGGCAGAGAGAGCGAGAGAGAACAGTTCTGTAGCAGCCAATTTCCATTCCATAAATTGAGAGGTAAGAATAAAATAAAGTGGAAATTAGCTGTAAAACTACTTCCCCCATAATGCCGTTCCCCATGGGAGCCGGGGTACTAATGGCCATTTCAAACCCAGGCTGTGAAGCGTCTGCCCTGAACACATAAAAAGGTACATACAATTCCTGTGGCTGGGCTGAAGTGTAAAATTGGAGGACTTATCTTGAACATTGTTCCACTGATCTGCTTCACAGGGGGATCAGGGGGAAGGCAATCCCCAAAGAGGTTTAGCAGGGTAATATCTTAATGTGCATGGGGGGAAAATACCATATAGCTGCCAATAACCTACATAAAAAAATACTACAGTTTACTATAGAATACTATAGTACTTACTATGGAATTCTGTAGTAAACTGTAGTATACTGTAGAATCCTATACTCCACACAATAGTATCCCTCGATCATGTAGAGCTTACTATAATATTTTGTAGTATACTATTGTCACGACATGGCCCTTTTGGGTGTATATCGTGGCTCCCCCACTCTCTCACTCTCTCTCCCACCACAGGTTTTACAACGGTCATAAATTCCGGGTAGAAACTCTCTTCCCTTCCATGGAGTATTGAGGGAGAGAGCCTATGGAGAACAAAGTAATTATTCTAGCCCAAAACTCCTAATCTCCAAAATTGGAGAATGACCGTGGGTATTTAAAGAACAAACCTGTCGGATTTGTTTCATTTGGTGATCTCATGAGGGACAGGAAACACACATTACTGTGTCTGTTTGTGTACACTTCTCAATTATAGGGTGTGCATCTGATGTTTGTGTAAAATATACGATTGAATATGAAACTATTTGTGAGAAGATGTAATGTGATGTTGGCCTTCTAAACAAGATACTTGTTTAGATATAATGTTTTAACTAGTCAGTGGCCACACCCCCCTGAGCCCAGACATCCAAGCAGGCGTCATGGAACCGCCCCTTCTTCCACAGAGTATAAAACCACGTGACAAAATGTACATTAGATCAGAAAACTTGAAGTGGTAGCTACATGTTGAAATGGTTGGAAACTCTACAAGAGTCAGAAACACAGGGACGAGGTCCCTACGTTGAAATGGCTAAGAAATCTACAACCTAAAGAATTTTTTTTTAGACTGCAGCTGTTTAAATACTTTAGTCAGGTAAACTCATTCGATCTAAGAACATTTCCGAATGGTACTCTGAAGTATCCATAATAACAACTACAACCACGAAAGACCTTTGGACTTCTGGGGAACACATCCAGAGACTCAGACGGACCAGCGATAGCAGAGAGGGACAACAAAGGCATATGTTGTGAAATTGTTAGGTATTACTTAGATGTTAGATGTTACTGCACTGTCGGAGCTAGAAACACAAGCATCTCGCTACACCCGCAATAACATCTGCTAAACACGTGTATGTGACCAATACATTTAGATTTGATTTAGTGCATTTATCTTAAGATGGCTAGGTGGGACAATCATCTCAGCTATAGTTAGTACAATTTTCCTCAAGTAGCTATCAGCAAAGTATGCTAGTAAGGGGGGGGTCATGTGAGTGTTAGTTCACGGAAGGCTCTTTATTTTTTCAAGCTAACCCTAGTCGGCAAATACAGTGAATACTAGTCATTTCCAATGTCCCTCTAAACTGCACGCGTGCTCGCTGCTACCCCAGGACTGCCATGCAGAATAAATATCAACCTTGAACTTCACTCAACTTTCTAGAGTTTTCCCCCTTAACACCATCTACATTTCCCTTTACTGTGGGAATTGTGATCGAATCAATGCAATATTAGCCACTTTTAATTCAACATACAAAAACAAAAAAAACTAAGCAAGATTTTGTATGCAAAACTAACTATGCAAGAGATTTTGTTGTAGGCAGAAGTCAGAGTAGGATTTTACATCCAGGACTCAGCCCATACTCTACAGACAATCAGATCTACAGTAAGCCGATTTGCAAATAGGTCATTGTCATATATGGATCTGTGCCATTCACTTTGAACTGTACTGTGTTTACAGCATGAGCGGTCGTGAGTAGATGCGCTTGTTTTGAGATCAAAGCAAGAGCTGCATGCAGCCATGTCTGCACATTTGTTCATACGCTTTGCTAGTTAGTGAGTTATTAGCCCAGTTATAGATAATTTGTAGTCAGCAATGGGGGAATGATTGCTTCCTACAAGAGCACAAAACATGTACATTTATAGACATCTTTGGTCATGTCTACACTTACGAAGATCGCATTCAAAAGACCGGTCTTGATGGGTCTGATTGTGTTCAGATTTGTCTGACCACTTCAGGAGATGGTCAGGGATGCATTGTGTGTGGATTGTGATAGACAAATGATGTATTTACCTGATTTGTTTGATATTAATAGTTAACGATTATATACTTAACTAGTAGTAAGACATTTCTGTTTTATTAAATGATATGTTTCTATAAAGGGATGGTTTCTACTCTAGCTAGAGTCCATAGATGCTGCCTTATAGATAGCGGGATCATGATGCTTGTCCTGGGTCATGTTCACTAGGCACTAAACTGAATACATTTTACTACCTGGATTTGTCCAACAGGATATGCTAATTTGTGTATCTACAGATGGTGCTATAGGGATGATAATTGTTATTTCTACCATGCTGTCCACTGGGGGTATGCTCAGTATCAACATGATGATTTGTTTTGTACTGATGAAAAATGTACTCTGACTGAGATTGCTGAGAATTTCTTAGCGATATTGTAATGTCTTTTTAAACCTTGGAATTTTTATTTTAAGTTGAGAGAAATCTCAAAATGGGGGAATGTAATAGAAAAATTATGTATTTACCTGATTTGTTTGATATTAATTGTTAACGATGATATACTTAACAGTAAGACATTTCTGTTCTATTAAAAGCTCTGTAAATGGATGGTTTCCACTCTAGCTTCCTGCAGTTAGTCTGGGCGTATGGTCAAGTAAATGGGTGTTGCTAGAGATAGCTTGAACTGACAATGACTTTGTGATAAAAACCTAAAGCCGGCATTCCATAGACTAGATCTGGTGTGTGTGACCCGAGATAGAGGTAGCCTGGAAGAGTTTAAAACAATCCCTTATTGTCTCATCTTCATTCTGGCATCTGGGAAACTAAGCCGGGGTCAGGTTAAAAAGGCACCAGATTTAGATGACCACAGGATGAACCCAGGATGGCTTGTGGTGCCCCCCAATCTGCATGGGAGGGGTGCTCGGCCCAACAGTCAAGAGTATTGGGTTGACTAGTCTCAATATTTCAATAATTAATCAATATTAAATAAAGATGATTGTTTGAAGAAATGACAAAGTCTCTCTTAGTATTTCCACGTCAGGATTTCTCCTAAGTCTGGATGCAATCAGGCTACCGAAAGCATATATAGTGGGCGACGTTATCAGCACTCCTCCCTCAAGTCTCCAGAAAACGTGTCTTTTGAGACCGAGGCACCTTTTCATTATAACGTTGGAGGAAATACGTTCCTAGTGTGAGGAACGTGTTTGCTGGCCTCATAAATGCTAGCCAGCTAGCTAATATTTAGAAAAATTATACTAACCCGTTTGCAATCCCTTTAGCGTTGCTTGCTAACAACATACATTAGTTGGCTAGTTAGTTACAGTAGTTAGCTTCTGCCATCAGTTGTTGTGTTATTATCATATTTTACCTATTCCACCATTTTGTAGAATGCATACTGGCATTTGAATATAGCACAGGAATAGGGAATCCGGACACACTGTGGACAAGGCAGACATATTTAAATGTAGGTGTAGATGCATAACGCGTTCAGAATTCCATGAACAGAACTCTATGATCAGAATACTAAAGCTGCATGAACTGGCAAGTCAGACTCATGGAATGTAGGCCTACATTCCACACTTTGGCTGCTTCTGTAGGCTGAACGATAGCAGAGCTATTTCCATTAGAAAATGTTATTTTAGCCTAACTCTCTCTATATATACACCAGGACTTCAGTTAGACAATCTAGCCTTTAGCCTAACTCTCTATATATACACCAGGACTTCAGTTAGACAATCTGTCCTTTAGTCTAACTCTCTATATATACACCAGGACTTCAGTTAGACAATCTGTCCTTTAGTCTAACTCTCTATATATACACCAGGACTTCAGTTAGACAATCTGTCCTTTAGTCTAACTCTCTATATATACACCAGGACTTCAGTTAGACAATCTGTCCTTTAGTCTAACTCTCTTTTCCATGTGCACACATTTGTTTACATCCCTGTTAGTCTCTTTTGCCAAAATAATCCATCCACCTGACAGGTGTGGCATATCAAGAAGCTGATTAAACAGCATGATGATTACACAGGTGCACCTTGTGCTGGGGAAAATAAAAGGTCACTCTAAAATGTGCAGTTTTGTCACACAACACAATAACACAGATATCTCAAGTTTTGAGGGAGCGTGCAATTGGCATGTTGACTGCAGGAATGTCCACCAGAGCTGTTGCCAGAGAATTGAATGTTAATTTCTCTAAGTCATGTGGGCGAGAGGTTTGCTGATGTCACCGTTGTGAACAGAGTGCCCCATGGTGGGGTTATGGTATGGGCCAGAAGCATAAGCTACGGACAACGGACACAATTGCAAAAATACAGTAATAAGATCCTGAGGCCCATTGAGAGGCCCATTTTTTTAAAGGTATCTGTGACCAACAGATGCATATCTGTACTCCCAGTCATGGGAAATCCATTTATTAGGGCCTAATTGATGTATTTAAATTGACAGGTTTCCTCATATGAATTATAACTCAGTAAAATTTATGAAATTGTTGCATGTAGCATTTATATTTTTGTTCAGTATATATACAATATATTCCAGGACTTCAGTTAGACAATCTAGCCTTTAGCCTAACTATCTCTCTATATACCCCAGGACTTTGGTTAGACAATATATCCTTTAACCTAACTCTCTCTATATGTGACTGACCACCTCGATGGGTCTTATGTAGAAAGAATTAAAAAAGTTTTTTTTTTTACGTTGGATAAAAGTAAAGACTCAGAGCTACAAAATGGTATATGATACACTGCAGTTGAGGAACACTGGTCTTGTAATTCTGCTTTGAAAGTTGTGGCTCAGTTGGTAGAGCATGGCACTTGCAATGACAGGGTTGTGGGGTCAAATCCCATGGGGGACCAGTACAAACAAAGCATGAAAATGTATGCACTCACTACTGTCAGTCGCTCTGGATAAGAGCGTCTGATAAATGACTCAAATGTAATCTTGTAACCTGACTTTTGAGAAAATGGCCCTTGAATGTTTTGGTACATCTATTCAGCATCGTTCACAACCTCTTAAGCTAAAGCCCCCCCCCCCCATCTCTTTAAGGATTCACATGAGGCCATGTGCTAAACAGAGTGAGTAAGGTAGTGTACTAAACAACCAAAGATTTCAAGACTAAAAGTGGTATAAGTTGTAGCCTACAATAAGGAAAAACTACAGGATTTTTAAAATTTTATTTAGTCCTTGGCCTATATCTTAATCTGACTTTGAAAGTGTCTAGAACATTTTTTTAAATAAATATTTTATAATTTACTAGATGATGCTTGCCCAGACTCTCTAAATTGATGGGTCATGTGAAATAAATGCTATAACCACCCCCCAGCCACACCTGCTCAGTTCTGGGCAGCAATGTTGTTAAGAGCAGTAGCAACCCTTTTGCAGTTCTCCATGGCTAACGTTATTTCTTTCAATAAAGCCCACTAGCAAGGATTATCTACACATACTGAGCAGCTCATCTCAGCTAATCATGGCTAGCGGGAAGGTTTCTGTTTTTTTCCTTGGCTAAACCAACTAGGCTCGTAATTTAACAATTGATTTGTATTGACAGAAGGCACCTGAAAGTTCATATCAATTGTCACATATATACACCAGTATTTCAGTTAGACAATATAGCCTTTAGCCTAACTCTCTCTATACAGTGCCTTCTGAAAGTATTCAGACCCCTTGATTTTTTTCACATTTTGTTACATTATAGCCTCATTCTAAAATTTATCAAATATTTTTTCCCGTCATCAATCTACACACAATACGCCATAATAACAAAGTGAACTGTATAAAAAAAAAAAAAAACTGAAATACAGAAATAAATAAGTATTCAGACCGTTTGCTATGAGACTCGAAATTGAGCTCAGTCACATCCTGTTTCCATTGATCATCCTTGAGATGTTTCTACAACTTGATTGGAGTCTCCCTGTGGTAAATTAAATTCATCAGACATGATTTGGAAAGGCACAAACATGTTTATATAAGGTCCCACAGTTGACAATGCATGTCAGAGCAAACCCCAAGCCATGAGATCGAAGGAATTGTCCGTAGAGCTCCGAGACAGGATCGTGTCGAGGCACAGATCTGCGGAAGGGTACTAAAAATCTGGCACCATCCCTACGGTGAAGCATGGTGGTGGCAGCATCATGCTGTGGTAATGTTTTTCAGCGGCAGGGACTCTGAGATTGGTCAGGATCGAGGGAAAGATGAATGGAGCAAAGTACAGAGAGATCCTTGATGAAAACATGCTCCAGAGTGCTCAGGACCACTGGGGCAAAGGTTCATCTTCCAACAAGACAACGACCCTAAGCACACAGCCAAGACAACGCAAGAGTGGCTTCAGGACAAGTCTCTGAATGTCCTCGAGTGAACCAGCCAGAGCCCGGACTTGAACCGGATCAAACATCTCTGGAGAGACCTGAAAATAGCTGTGCAGCGATGGTCCCCATCCATCCTCACAGAGCTTGAGAGGATCTGCAGAGAAGAATGGGAGAAACTTCCCAATACAGGTGTGCCAAGCTTGTAGCGTCATACTTGAGGCTGTAATCGCTGCCAAAGGTGCTTTGATAAAGTACTGAGTAAAGGGTCTGAAGACTTATGTAATCATTCAGTTTCAAATAAATACCTTTATTTTTATATAACTTGTTTTTCTTTGTCTTTATGGGGTATTGTGTGTAGATTGATGAGAAGGAAAAAAACGATTTAATACATTTTTGAATACGGCTGTAACGTAACAAAATGTGAAATAATTCAAGGGGTCTGAATACTTTCCGAATGCACTGTATATATACTGATGGATTCTGGGTACTAACTCCTAAACTTGGGATAGGGTTATATTGAAATATTGAGTGCTTAGGTTTGGAGGGTCTAGACCAGAAGTTAATGGTTATCTGTAGGAGGAAGGTATATAGTGATGACAGGGGTCGAGGTCAGGTCAGGTCACGTTAAGGGAGAAATAAAAGTTTCTGTCCCGTATCACTTAGTTTCCTGCCTAGCAGTAAAGATACAATGTTTGTACAGATGTGTAGGAGGAGACTCAGCCTAGGAGGAAGGGTTAAATATCAGTGGTTGTGTGAAAAGGTCTTTATCTAATGCAGCTGTATTGATCCTCTGGGAAGGATAAACTTGGTTTAAGCTTTCATAGTGTTCGTTGAGTTTTTACTCAGAAAATTAGAAGCTAACAATACCATCAGGGCCGTATTCACAAACCATCTCAGAAAAGGTCTTAGGAATCCTCATTAAACCGGTTCTAAAACAAACAAAAAAAACACCTCATTTAAGGTTTTAGGATGATGTTAAGACACTGCCCAGACAAACTCTAAGCCAGGATTAAAATTAAGTTTATCTCAGCTGGCAATCACGACAGTTCGAAGTACCGCAAAGGAAAGATCGTGACGAGGCTCATTAACATTGTTGCAAATTGTTGAATAACCAGTCGTGATGAGGCATCGCCAGCTGTAAAATCTACAGCACATGTTGCTTCAGACAACCATGTGACTATACATCAAATGTTGCAATAAAACGTTTGATATAGTTTTCGCCTGACACGATCACTTTACCTACTCTTAATTATTGCCTAATATGTTAGCATGCATAACTTTTGTTAAAAGCAGAATTTTAACATTAATTACCACTATATCAACACACTCGTCACTCCCGTTTAACAACTCTAAATCACTTCGACACAGGAGGCATCACGTCACTTACCATAATGAAGGCAGTACTGCCGTGAGGACCTGAAATGTCCAAAAGAAAGGAATTAGACCAAAGCCTGACTGTAGTGTAGACAGAGAGCTAGTGTGCATCCCAAATGACACCCTATTCCATACAATCCCTATGGCCCTGCTCAAAAGTAGTATATTACGTAGGAAATATGGTTCCATTTTGGACGCATCCCAGGTTCCTTTGTGAAGTGCTTCTGAAGCATTCTATATCCCATATCGTGACCCACAGCATGCAGGCTTCAAATGGAGAGCTGTGACTCACACAACACAGACTGGAGAGGTTTCCATTCAGATTAAATGCATCTCTATTACCCAAGACACTTTGTGCATTGAGGTGGCAGTGCCGTGTGTGTGTGCTTTCTTGTGTGTGCTTGTATCCAGGTAGGTTTATTTGAGGATAAGGAGCTCTGGCAAAAGACAAGTGGATTATGTTGTAAATCAGTGTAACCCATACAAGTGTTGTGAATATGGAGAGACTCTTCTCCACATAAATTCACTTTTTAAGAACCTCTGGCACAGCCTGCCAGCAAAGATCCATTGTCGTCATACAGGTCCTTTTAGAGAGCAGTGAAAGAAATTGGACCCTTGTCAAAAGCACTATAGATGGAATAGGGTGCTATTTGAAATGCACTGGGAGGCTTGCCGTCACATCCATAAAAAACCCAAAGACTGATAAATAATAATAGAACCTGGAGATGAAATGTAGGCATTCATTTCGACTGTTTAAGGTAAGGGTTAAGGTTTGGGATAGGGTTAAAACAGAAAATGTTTAAATGAGTGCCTAGCGCTGGGATTGAACACAGGATCCTAGCGCTGGGATTGAACCCAGGATCCTTGGAGTCGTAGCTTGTGGTTTAAGACCTTCCTCTATCCCCGTCAACAACACCTTAGCAAGCCGCCAGCCTACTGGATGGTAATAGGTGCTTAGGGTGCCCCTAGTGGACTGTATTGAAGGCATCTCCCAATGTTCTGGGGAGCTGGACAAATGTCTTATACTGTAGTTGATCTGGTGTCACCTGGCTGTGATTCAACATGCTGCCTGGTTTTACTCTACAACACTAGAACATGGTCCTGTATTAGCTACAGTAGAAACCTGAGTGGTAGAGAGAGAGAGAGAGAGAGAGAGAGAGAGAGAGAGAGAGAGAGAGAGAGAGAGAGAGAGAGACACACACACACAGAGAGACACAGACAGAGTGAGATGTCTGAGCAGGGCAGGGAAAAAGGCAGGATGGATGTGGTGCCAGGACCTGTCAGCGGTGACAGATGGACGTCTCACAGATGAAGCAAGTGAGACGTTAGAGAAAAGTGATATGCTGCACCGCCCATGTGTGTGTCGGTGTCGGTGTATGTCGGTGTCGGTGTGTGTCGGTATCTGTATGTACGTGTGTGTCGGTATCTGTATGTATGTGTGTCTCGGTGTCGGTATGTATGTGTGTCTCGGTGTCAGTATGTATGTATGTGTCGGTGTCGGGATGTATGTGTGTGTCGGTGTCGGTATGTATGTGTGTCTCAGTGTCGGTATGTATGTGTGTGTGTCCTGTATAGTAAATGTATGTGCTTGTATGTGTTTGCATGCATGTGTGCATACTTCCAGTATTATGCTGACCACATCATGGTGATGAATCCCCCGTTCTGGTTCTTCCATCAGAGAGGCAGGGTATGCTTGTCTCTGTGCCCAGCCTCGGACCTCCCATCTGGGGGCACTTCTGTGTGCCCCAGGCTCTGTCTGGATGGATCAGTGCTGCTCAGGAGCAGAGCCAGGGCCATACACACAGAGGGGACATAGCCAGATATAGAGAATGCATCCCAAATGGCACCCTATTCCCTATATAGTGCACTACTTTTGACCCTGGGTCCCAGGTGAAAAGTATTACATTATAAGAGAACCGTGTGCCATTTGGGATGCAGGCAAAGCCTCACATTCCGTCTAAAACACTACAGCACATGTTCCCTAGAGCTCCATCTGCATATAGTCTCCAGAATAAATTCCAGTGTCCTTATGACATGTGTACTTGTTACCGTAAAGAGAGAGTAACAATGGGTATTTTGCCATAGGTTTCTATGCTTGTGAGGAGGTAACAGTTTCTGTTAATAGATGCATTGGTATGTGGCCTCACACTGACAGTTGTGATTCTATGCAGAAGTCCTGAAAGCAGCATCTAAATACACATGGACAGATTTGAGTTCACCAAACACACATCCTGCTGCTAGCGTGAGGACAGAGACGGAGGGTACGTCGCTGTGAGCCATGGTCAAAAGTAATACACTATATAAGGAATAGGGTGCCATTTCAGATGCAGAGAGAGAGAGAGAGAGAGAGAGAGAGAGAGTGTCATGGACTCCCCTGCTGACTACCTCCAGATTCAATAATCTAACTCCTCTCTCTCTCTTTCTCTCCCTCTCGCTCTCTCTCTCTCTCTCTGGCATTTGATTGCGAATATGCAGAGGGAGTCGAAAAGAGAACACACGCTGTTGTATAAAACCCCTGTCTCCGGATTACATCTTCAAACTAAGGGCAAACATAAAAAAAAATATTTTACATTTATTTAACTAGGCAAGTCAGTTAAGAAAGAAATCGTACTTTCAATGACAGCCTAGGAACAGTGGGTTAACTGCTTTGTTCAGGGGCAGAATGACAGATTTTTACCGTGTCAGCTCGGGGATTCTATCTTACAACCTTCCGGTTACAAGTCCAACGCTCTAACCACAAGGCTACCTGCCACCATGGCAGAGAGGGAGAAGCGTGCATCCATGTATACGGCTAAAATAGTCTAGCTAGCTACATTCTCAGATGTTATACGTTTCTAAGTCGTTTTCATTTCAAGTTAGAGAGTACTGTTAGCTAGCTAACTAACGTTACCTGGCTGGCTCACTAGCTATCGTTACTTGTATTATCTGTGTAGTAATATTATTCATATCTCAGAGACATTTGTATTGTTAGTTATAGCCTAATGTTAGCTAGCTAACATTGAACCTGGTTGGTTAGCTACCGGCAGATTCATGCATGGTAGTAACATTATGAGTTGGGATTATGGTTAATTGTTTAGCTAGTTAGTATTTGTTTACCAGAGGCGGTAATGTGAAGTCCATAACCTGCACTAAAGTCAATTTAGTATATAACATTAGGCCAACGAGACAGTGTCCAAGTTTTTAAATTCTCTGGTAGAATGCCCTACTTTTATTTCGTCACACTCACAACCGTAAGCTATTTTCTATAATTAGTTCGCTATTAACTTGTAAATAATGATCTTGCTGTGAGTTTATTTTCCTGTAATAATGAAGACAAATGAGCTAAAGTGAATACGTTGTCAGCTTAATGATATGGTCATTATTTGAACTGGCTAGCCAGTTAACTTAACATTATCTAGCCAGATAACAAGCTACAAACAAACCAACACATTGTTTAGAAAGTAGCTTTTAGTTGCCTGGTTACTAGATTGACATTTACTAAATTCATTTTTAAACTGATCTGTTTATTGGTGTTAAAATACACTTGTTATGCTATTTTGGACCACCTGGCTGGCGATGTCATACAGCCTGTAGTTTTGTGTTTATACTTTTCCATAACGACAACGACAAGTTTGATGTCGGATGACAATAGAATGTTCATAATGTCACTGTGACAACTGTTGACAGACGTAGTATAAACCAGCCTTTAGTCTTAATCTTTGGTTGTTTAATACATGGCCTCACGTTTTCTCAAAAGTGAGGTTACAAGTTTATCAACTTTCAAAGCAGAATTACTTTCCCATTGTACCATTGTCTCTACTTTTATCCAATATAAAAAACACAATTTGCTACATAATACCGAATCGAGCCAGTCGGTCACATATGATGAGACACATACACATGCACACGCACAGTAATGTAAACTACTTAAGTAAAAATACTTGAAAGTTCTACTTAAGTGTTTTTTGGGGTATCTGTACTTTAATTTACTAATTATATTTTTGACAACTTTTGATCAAGTGGACTCACTAAACACAAATGCTTAGTTTGTAAATTATGTCAGAGTGTTAGAGTGTGGCGCTGGCTATCGGTAAAACAAAAACAAAGGAAAGTTGTCCCATCTGGTTTTCTTAATATAAGGAATTTGAAATGATTTATACTTTTACTGTTGATACTTAAGTATATTTGAGCAAGTACATTTACTTTTGATACTTAAGTATATTTAAAACCAAATAATAGTATTTTACTGGGTGACTTTCACTTTTACTTGAGTCATTTTATATTAAGGTATCTTTACTTTTACTCAAGTATGACAATTGGGTACTTTTTCCACCACTAGACACGTACACACACACAAGCACACACACATACACACAGAGAGCACTCTTCTAGGGAGAACACATTTGTTTGAGTCATTGAAGACACTTGACCGTGCAGACCTGGGATGTCACTGAGATAAACACTGGTTAGGGAACACTAACGGAACAGAAAGAGCAAGAGAGAGAGAGCGAGAGAGCGAGAGAGAGAGAGCGAGAGAGAGAGAGACAGAGAGAGAGAGAGAGAGATAATACCCACAACCAACCGACCAGAATCTTTGGGGAGTTACAACAAAAACAACACCCACGTTACCAAGGTCATAGATTTTGTCTCTGACAGAAGTCGGCATCCACTGCCTCCACTCAGCCATACACTGATGCTACCATACAGCGTCATACCCACACACATGCTGGCAGGAAACATATGGCTATGTGCTGACTTGGTTATTGTACACATTCCCTCCCCCATCGTGTTCATTTACTGTGTGTTGCTTCTATGTCTGTCTCTTCCTGGAGGGAGAGGACACATCTGGGCATGTCTATGTCTGTCTCTTCCTGGAAGGAGAGGACACATCTGGGCATGTCTGTCTGTCTCTTCCTGGTGGGAGAAGACACATCTGGGCATGTCTGTCTGTCTCTTCCTGGTGGGAGAGGACACATCTGGGCATGTCTGTCTGTCTCTTCGTGGTGGTAGAGGACACATCTGGGCAGTCCAAAGATGAAACAATTCAGCCTATTGGCTGATTGGCTGACACTAACCATTTTCATTCATTTGTTTTTCGGACTATTTTTGGTCAGGAGGTAACAGTTTTCCATATCTGATAAAGTCCTATTTTATTCTAGAAAATGAGTAAATCCTGACAGGGTAACAAAATGTTGGGATGTTGTCATTGAAACACACACACCATCCCTACTGATTGTGTTGTGTGAGGAGGAGGGCCTCGGCCTGCTAATGATCAATCCAGAAGGTATTGAATTATTTACTGTTCTGTTGGCAGGAGAACAAGACAACCAGGAGAGTGTGTGTGTGTGTGTGTGTGTGTGTGTGTGTGTGTGTGTGTGTGTGTGTGTGTGTGTGTGTGTGTGTGTGTGTGTGTGTGTGTGTGTGTGTGTGTGTANAGGAGAACAAGACAACCAGGAGAGTGTGTGTGTGTGTGTGTGTGTGTGTGTGCATGCATTTGCATGTGGGTGTGTGCGTGCGTTGGCAGGAGAACCAGGAACTCTGGGCTAGAATCAAAGGCCTGGCTGATCACACAGGACCATGGAAGGGGCAGGGAAGCAAGGAAACAGGGAGGACTGTAATACACTAAACTAAGCTAACTGAACTAAATGCTTTGAATTTATAGCTGAATAAACACCTGTTACATCTGGAGGAGAGAAGAGAGCTCTCTGGGGGAGGAGATAATTAGGAGAGTTTACTAGAGCTAGGGCTGTGGCTGTCATGACATTTTGTCCACCAGTTATTGTCATGCAAAAGACTGTTGGTCTCACGGTAATTGACTGTTAATTAATATAAACACGTTTAGCATCTCCACGCCTCCACGCATTTACATTTAAAAAAGTATAATATATCAATTTAATACACACAATCAAAATAAATACATTATTTATTCTAGTCAGGTCTAAAGAAACAGTATATTGGAGTATTGGTGTCTCTGAGGGGTCTTTGGTCTGGTTTGCTAACTACCTCTCTCAAAGAGTGCAGTGTGTAAAGTCAGAACATCTGCTGTCTCAGCCACTGCCTGTCAACAAGGGAGTACCTCAAGGCTCAATCCTAGGCCCCATGCTCTTCTCAATGTACATCAACAACATAGCTCAGGCATTAGGAAGCTCTCTCATCCATTTATATGCAGATGATGCAGTCTTATACTCAGCTGGCCACTCCCCAGATTTTGTGTTAATTACTTAGGGAGCAGTGGGGCACTCCCAACACTACACGGTGAAATGTAAGGCGCCAAATTCAAAATCCTAAAGTTGAATTAATAAAACATTCATCAATATACAAGTGTTGCATAGTCATCAAAAGCTCTGCTTCTTGGCAATATCACAGCGTTGTCAGATTTCAAAAAGGCTTCACGGCGAAAGCACAACATTTGATTGTTTGAGGATAGCACCTTCAATATTTTCCTATTAGCATAAATTCACACAAAACCCATATCACAGCGAAAACAAATTCCTTACCTTTCGAAGAACTTCTGCTGAGGGCTTCCCAAGTGTCCAAGGAAGACATCCAATTGTTCTTTTGTTAGAAAAAGTCATTTATTATATCCATAAATCTCCGTTTGGTTGGCGCGTTATGTTCAGAAAATCCAACGTCGAATCGCCCTTTGAAACGTGAAGAGAACGCGTTCAAATATACCTATAAACTTTTCCTAAACAAATCAAAGACCAGTTATAATGCATCCTTAGCTATCCTTTTATGAATATTAGCGATAATATTTCACTCGGATGGTAACCTAAACGTTATGAAAGAAAAATACAGTGGGGCGCGCATACGGTCTCGCTCCCGTAAAATCTTGTTGACATCTGAGCTCCCAAGACCATTTCCTCTACCTATCCGTTTTGCTTACTCCTATCGCTCCCAGTCTTTGTATAAAGACTGCTGACATCTAGTGGAAGCCATAGGTACTGCAGTCTCAGTCCTGGTTAAAATAAAAATGAATAGGCAGCCTGAAGAAGGTCAAGTACAAAAAAAACTGCAAATCCGAATAGATTTTCCTCTGGTTTTCGCCTGCTATATCAGTTCTGTTATACTCACAGACATTATGTTAACACTTTTAGAAACTTCAGAGTGTTTCCTATCCAATAGTAATTATGTGCATATCCTATTTACTGGGCCTGAGTGGCAGGCATTTTACTTTGGACACGCCAGACTCTCTAAAACCGTCACCTCTGCTGCCGCTCCCTAAGATGTTAAACGCTCTACAACAAAGCTTTCTTAGTGTCCAACAAGCTTTCTCTGCCCTTGACCTTGTTCTGAACACCTCCAAAACAAAGGTCATGTGATTTGGTAAGAAGAATGCCCCTCTCCCCACCGGTGTGATTACTACCTCTGAGGGTTTAGAGCTTGCGGTAGTCACTTCATACAAATACTTGGGAGTATGGCTAAACGGTACACTGTCCTTCTCTCAGCACATATCAAAGCTGCAGGCTGAGGTCAAATCTAGACTTGGTTTCCTCTATCGTAATCGTTCCTGTTTCACCTCAGCTGCCAATCTAACCCTGATTCAGATGACCATCCTACCCATGCTAGATTACGGAGACGTAATTTATAGATCGGCAGGTAAGGGTGCTCGAGCAGACAGGTATTCTTTACCATTCAGCCATCAGATTTGCCATCAATGCTCCTTATAGGACACATCACTGCACTCTATACTCCTCTGTAAACTGGTCATTTCTGTATACCGTCGCAAGACCCACTGGTTGATGCTTATTTATAAAACCCACATATGCCTCACTCCCCCCTATCTGAGATATCTATTGCAGCCCTCATCCTCCACATACAACACCCGTTCTACCAGTTGCATTCTGTTAAAGGTCCCCAATGCACACACATCCCTGGGTCACTCCTCTTTTCAGTTCGCTGCAGCTAGCAACTGGAACGAGCTGTAAAAAACAAACTGGACAGTTTTATCTCAATCTCTTCATTCAAAGACTCAATCATGGACACTCTTACTGACAGTTGTGGCTGCTTCGCGTGATGTATTGTTGTCTCTACCTTCTTGCCCTTTGTGCTGTTGTCTGTGCCAAATAACGTTTGTACCATGTTTTGTGCTGCTACCATGTTGTGTTGCTACCATGTTGTTGTGATGTTGTGTTGCTACCAGGCTGTTGTCATGTTGTGTTGCTACCATGCTGTGTTTTCATGTGTTGCTGCCATGCTATGTTGTTGTCTTAGGTCTCTCTTTATGTAGTGTTGTGGTGTCTCTCTTGTCCTGATGTGTTTTGTCCTATATTTTTATTTTTAATCCCCCGTCCCCGCAGGAGGTCTTTTGCCTTTTGGTAGGCCATCATTGTAAATAAGAATTTGTTCTTAACTGCCTAGTTAAATAAAGGTTAAATAAAAATCTATAAATAATTCCAACATTATTATATATATTTTTTAAGAAACCATCGTTCCTTGATTCCGTCTTCTGAGGCTACTCTTAAAACACATGTGACACTGTTTATGCGCAATTAGCATATTTCCCCCAAAAGTAACAGTAATCTGTTAAACTTGTTTGTTTCCCCACGGCTCAGACACTCGCAACACAGCATGTTGTCTCTGCTATTCATCTGTACAGAACCACCATTCTGTGTGTGTGTGTGTGTGTCTGCGTGCGTGCATGCGTGTGTGTGTGTGTGCCCGTGCCCGTGTGTTCTTACACGAAGGCTCACTCTTTCTGCCCCTCCAGTGTTCCTGACGAAAGCGCTCATGTTGTTTTCATGTCGTAATAAACCACCTTCTCTCTCCATTGTTGAAACAGCCCATTTATCATTTACCCAGGACCATTATGAAGGAGAAGTTGAGTCGTGCTTTTACTTCCACTTGAAGGAGTTTATTTTATTTTTATTTATTTTTTGGTCTGTGACTGTCTTTTTTTTTTACAGGAGTGAGATCCCTAATTTCCTCCATCTCCCTTCCATCTTATCTTACTATTTCCTTTTGACTTTGACATACCACTGATAATTTATGTGGGTGAGAGAGAGATGGGCCTTGGATGAATTTCAGACTGACCTTGTTGCATTACCTTACCCTAAAAATCCCTTCTTCCCTTCTTCCTGTCAGATCAAAAAGGGACATTTTTAATTAAATGTGTGATAGCCAAATTGGAATACTTATCTTGGTATGTTTCATTTTCCCCTCTGATCTAAAATTCCATCATCTTTGTCTCTGGAACTGTCAGCACATCAAGACTTCCCCTTTCCAGACAGGCCTTTAATACGCTCTTCAGAGAGCCTGACTTCCCGTTCCCAGACAGGCCTTTAATACGCTCTTCAGAGAGCCTGACTTCTGCTAAGGTGAAGGAAAGTCGACGCTCTAATCTTAGCTCCTGCCATCAACCTGTAGACACTATAAATGGCTGAATTCACACACACACACTATCTCTCTCTCTCTCTCTCTCTCTCTCTCTCACACACACACACACACACACACACACACACACACACACACACACACACACACACACACACACACACACACACACACACACACACA